>CATIWR010280405.1:0-45570 GCA_949677035.1 Omphalea diandra
TATATATATATATATATATATATATATTAAATAAAAAAATATTTATAAATTTTTTTAAAATAAATAATTTTAAAAAATTATTTATGCAAATTTTATATTAATGCTTCCATGTTTCAAGTGTGAGGCACAGGCTTTTGTTCCATAATTTTTAGCTTGTATGTTATAGGGCTTATCAGCTTAGTGACTTAGTACGAGCCTTCATAATTAGTGTTGAGTTTGCTTACCCCAGCATCTCTTTGAGCTTTGTTTGTTCTACTTTGTACTAGACCACCATATTGCATACTCTTTTATTGTGAAACTGAGCTACTCTTTATTGTTATGTTGTAACTCATAAGGCTGCTTCTTCTTTTTGTTATGTTAAAGGGTTTAGGCTAATAAAGAGCTTTTCTTCATTTTGCTTGAAGGACTCTATATGAGGAAAGGCCAATTTCCACTAGAATTGGTGTGTCGATTCCATATACCAAGGAAAAGAGTGTTTGGGCAGTTGTTATTCTTGGTGTTATTCTTAAGGTCTAAAGAATGTGATTGAGTTGATCTGCCTAAGTCCCCCTACATCATCTAGCCTTTTCTTGATTCCCTATAATATTATTTTGCTAGTTAAGTCGGTCATGCCATTTGTTTGTGGCTAAGCTATCGAGATGAACCAAAGATCGACACCTAGATCAGCACATTAAGAGTATAACTATTCACAATCATACTATTCTTCATTATCTATGATTAATATTTTGGAATACCAAATTGATAGACCTTTTTCTTTTTAAAGAAGTTAATAACTTTTATCGAGATGATAGTGGCCAATGCTTCAGCTTTAGGCCATTTAGAGAAGTGATCTATGGTTACTACAACAAATTTCTTTTGGCCCAGCACCTATAGGAAAGGTCCCAAGATGTCTATTCACCACTGGAAAAAAGGCCATGCCAAGCCTATGGGTTGTTGCTTTGTCGCTAGCAACCGAGGGATGAATGCATGTTTTTAGCATGCATCACAATTTTGCATGACTGTTTAGCATCCTTGAACATTGTGGGCCAAAAATATATAGCTAAAACTACTTTTCGAGCTAAGGTACTAGTTGTTTCGTGAGCTCCAAAAATGCCTTCATGAATTGCATTAAGCATATAATTCTTTTCTTCTTTAGAGATGCACCTGTGCCAAGGTTGACTATAGGATCTTTTATATAGGACTTCATCTTTTTTGGAGTAGTCAACGACCTTACTAATGATGGTTCGAACATCCTTTGGTTTGGTTGGAAGTTGCTCATACTTCAAATATCTGATGAGTGGGCTCTTCCAATTATCCTCCTCAGATATGACAATTATGTTCAATAGTTGCAAGGTGTTGCTCTTAAGCCTTTCTTCTATCAAAACTCCTTCGGGCAATATTGCTTGAGGATAGGCTGCCGATTTAGCTAGAGAATTTGCTTCCTCATTACTCTCTCGAGGGATCTGCTCCAGTGTCTAGCTCCCTCCTTTCATCTCTAGATTTTCTAAGAAGTGTTTTGCATGCTCAACATACTTAAGGAAAATGGGTCCCTTGATGACATATTGCCTGAAGAGCTACTGGACCACTAATCTTGAGTCACTGTATATGATGAGGTGTTCAGCTCGAACTTGTTGTGCTAGTTATAGCTTGGTAATCATGGCTTCATATTTTGTTGCATTATCGGTGGCTTGGAATTTTAATCTAATAACATATTTAATAATGATTTTGTTAAGTCCCTATAGGATTATCTCGGCTCCTACTCCATTTGTACTTGAGGCACTGTCCACATACAATTTCCATTCTTATTTTCCTTGCTTTGCTCAGGTTTATGTTCCTCGTCTATAGGCTTAGTTATATAATTTGTCAGGACTTAAGCTTTCATGGTCTGCCTTATTTCAAATCATATATTGAATTCATGAAGCCAGACTACCCATTCGGTTATTCATCCTGAAGTTTTTGCCTTTTCCAATATCTTTTTTAATGATTGATCTATGCAAATCATTATGGCATGGGCTTAGAAGTAATGTCTTAGCTTTTTGTCGCTGAGCTTACTAGTGCATAAGCCAACTTCTCTATTATGGGGTAATTTAGCTTGGCCACTTTGAAGACTTTACTAATGTAATATATCAACTTTTGTTATGCTTCTTCTTTTTTAATTTAGACCAAGGAGACTGTGTCCTTGGTTGCTACTAGGAACATGAACAGTGGCTCGTCCTATAGGGGCAGCTGAGAAAAAGGGGCAAGCTGAGGAATGCTTTTAATTTTTGAAGGGCTTTTTAGGACTCGTGATCCTACTTGAAATTTTTAAGGTCTCTTAATGTTTTCTAAAAAGGCAAACTGTGTCGAGCTGAAGAAGATATGAATCTTTAAAGGGTTATGATCCTTTTGTTGAGATTTTAGACTTCGTTGATAGTTCAAGGAGATTTCATGTCTAGAATCACTTTGATTTTTTCAAAGTTAGCCTTTATGCCTATTTGAGAAATTATGAAGTCCAAAAACTTGCTAGCTCATACTCCAAAGGTTCTTTGAATTGAGCTTCATATTAGATTAGTTGAAGATCTTAAAAGCTTCCCTCAGGTCCTTGGCATGGTATTATTTAGCTCATTGACTTTTTATTATCATATCATCTATATAGACCTTTACTATTTTTATGATATGCCTTTTAAACATGTGTTTTACTAACCTCTGATAAGTGGCTCCAACATTTTTAAGCCTAAAAAGGCATTATCTTATAACAATAAGCGTCTTTGCAGGTTATGAAGCTTGTTTTATCTTCATTTAAGATAAACATTCATATTTGCTGGTACCCTACTGATGTATCAATAAAGTTGTATAGCTTGTACCTTATTGTGGAATCAACAAGTTGATCTATGTTAGGCATAGTGAAATTGTCCTTTGGGTAAGCTTTATTAAGATCCATAAAATTGATACACATTTTTTACTTTTTGTTTGACTTTTTTACTAACACGATGTTAGCTAGCCAGTCCAGATATTATACCTCTCAGATGAATCTGTCATGTAACAACTTGTACACCTCTTTGGCTATGGCCTTTTGGAATTTGAACTTGTGGTTTCTTTACTTTTTCTTGACCAATTTTATCGAGCTATCAATGTTTAGCTTATGAATAATAACTGAGGATTAATCCCAATAATGTCTAAAAGAGACAAGGCAAATGAGTGTAGTGTTTCAAAGTGTCACCAGTGAGTTTTGTTATAATGTGGAGAGTTCAATTTTTTTGCAATCGTAGAGTCTTTAGGTCTATTGCTAGCTTGATAATCTTTGGAGCATTCTCAAGAATAAAGTCTAGTAGTCCAAAGGAGACTACATGGTTGACTTTCTTGAGGATGTTCATTTTATGCTTCTCGTGCTATCTTCTGGTCCCCTTAACTAACTGTTGCACCCCTCTCAGTTGGTATCTTTATTGTAAGATATTTGATGCAAGTACATGTTGTTGTATCATATAGGATCAATCGACCGATGATGGCATTATATGTAAAAGGAATGTCTACTACAATCCATATGGCCTTGAACTTCTTAGTGATGTTTGTATCTCCCAACTATGTGCTTAATTTGATAGACCCTATTACATCAACTTTAGTTCCTCTGAGCCCAATCAGAGGAGTTCGAACTGGGTACAATGTCCTTAAGTCCAATCAGAGCACTTTAAAAGCCTGTGTAGTTATCATATTGATTGAGCTACCATCATCCACCAAGATCTGTTTAACTAAGAAGTTTTCAATTTAGCCTTGTACTACTAGTGCATATGCATGGGGAGTGTTGATCTTTCTGTTATCTTTTACCGACAAAAAAGTGATGCGACATAACATTAGCCCTTCCATGATTTCCTCAATATTAATGGAGCATATCTAGTGGATCTATCATTTTCTTATGGTGGAGTTGTCTTTGCTTGTGACTTCTTTTGTGATTACATCAACAACTCTTACATATTGTCTATTCTTGGTCCTTTTGTCTCGGTGTCTGTCATCTTATAAAGGCTCGTGCCTATTTTTCTCTCGGGTTGCTCTTTTTTGATCTGGTTGAGCTTGCCTTACTCGACCAATCTCTCAATCTTATTCTTTAAGTCTTTGTATTCTTCCATATTTGCCCATTATCTCTATGAAAACTACAATATTTATCTTTATTTTTTATGGTTGAGCCTCATAGTGTCTAAAAGAAGTGAATTCTTTCTCTCGACCTTTTGATCTAGGGGAGGACTTCATTTTTACTTGTCGTGAGTTGGGTATAGTACCAAGCTAAGCTATTGTTTGAGTCTGTATGGTCTAAATGAGTTCCTTCATGTCTAGCTTGGTGCTTTTCATTCCTGCTATCTCCTCGCCCTTTTTCATCTTTCCTTTTATGTGAATTATATGAATAGGTTCATAAGTTGTCATCTAAATGAATGAACTGGTTACTTTTTTCAATTAACTCATAAAAATTTTTAGGGGGATCAATGCTAAGAGAGTCTAAAAGTACTTAATTCTTGCAATTCTAGATCATTTTATTTGTTGCTACCTCATGGTTGAGGTTGTTTACTTACATGGCTACTTGGTTAAATTTATCTAGGTAGTCACACAATGATTCTTCTTTTTTTCAGACAACCTTATGCAAGTCGGAAGAAATTTCACCTATGGAATGGTTGATACAAATCAAGTTGTGAAACATTATAAGAGCAAAGTAAAATTGTGAATAGAGCCGTGAACTAGGTTTTGGTACTAGTCTTGTGTTACTCCTCTGAGGGTAGTAGGGAAGATTTTATAGAAGAGGGCATTTGAGTAGTTATAGAGTTCCAGTTTGGATAAAAAAGGTGGCTTTAAGGATCAGTTATTCTATTGTTGTTCTTAATTGGAGGTAATTTGAATTTGTGAGGTACTAGCTCGACCCTGACCTCTACAGTTAAAGGATTGTGATAATAAGAGTGGTAGTCGAGGGTGAACTTTTCTTATTCCTTGTTCATTTGACTGCCTTCATGACTTTCTTTTCAAAGGCATCTTTATTCTAGTAAGTGGTTCCACTTTGTCTTGGTTTGTATGAGGATTTACCTATGTTATTGCACATCTCCGAGCACCTAGTCTTTCCCTTATCCCGAGCTAGATCCTTCACTTGTTATGGCTTAGCCGATGAAGGTGGCATGTTTTTTGGCTCGACAGTGATAATTTATGGAGTAGTAATAGGTTATTTTCATGTGAGTGCTTGCTCAATCATTTTTAACACTACCATGAAGTCTGTATAAGCAACGACAAGTTGAGCAATAGCTTAGGGATTGAGGTTTGGGGTGTCAACAAAGTTAGAGGCTAGATTCTCTAGTGTTGGTAGGGAAATAAGAGTTGGGAGGTTTGTAGGGGTGGCGTTATCCAAGGTATTGGATTGGGTGTGAGCTTATGGGGTTTTTGAATATTTATGAGAGGCCATAGTTGAAGGGTTAGAAGTTCTATTGTAATAAGTCCATGCTCAATGCACACATGATGTTGTGAGGCTTACCATAGTAGTCGGCTCAGGTAATCGGGGTTGAGCTAAGGTGGATGGCTTGGGAAGTCCCAACTCGCTTCTTATAAGGCAATAGAAGTGAGGGGGTGTTTAGCTGGTTGCTTGAATCCCACTTCGATACTTAAGTCAGTAATGTGCTAGAAAAAGAGAAAGAGGGTGAATGTAATGTTTTAGAGATACCTGATAGTGCTTTTTATATAATGGCTAAGGATACCTTTTTTTATTAGATTAGGACTTGAATTCTTCTTATTTAGTTATTGTTTTCTGATGAGCATTATCTTTCTTGATAGGAGATAACTTCCTAATAATAGATAACATTCTTACTTAGGATGAGCTGTGGATTAATTGTAGTTGAGTGGGTCGAGTTGCACTAGCCCATAATCTTGTGACGCTATAGTGGGCCGAGCTATCTGACCTATTTGCGAAGATTGGAGACCAAACTGGGTTTCATATGTAATTGAAGCTAACTCATATTTACTTGGATAGTATCACATTAAATGACCAATCACATGTAACCCATTTTCCATCTAGCATTTATACTCTTAGTAAGTCTCTTTTTTTTTTTTTCAAAATTTAAAATAATTATAATCAATTTATATTATTAATTTCAATCTCAAAGTTAATTTTAAATAATTTTGTTGTTGTTTTTCAAACAATTGCATATAACATAGCAATATATCGTTATTTTATATAATATTATAGAAAAATGTAATGCCAAAAAAATTTTGAACAAGAAATCAGAAAAATTAATTATTGTATAAAAAATTTTTCTAAATAAAAATTAAAAATTTAAACAATAAAAATGCTAAATGAAAAGCTAATAAAAAATTCCTGAACGTGGAATTAAAAAAATTTAAAAGTTAAAAATTCTAAACATCAAAACAAAAAAATTAGAAAAACTTAAAAAGTAAAAATTTTAAATAGAAAACTAAAATTTAAATTAATTTCATTAATTATTCAAATTTTGAAGTATATAAGGGTTAGGGCCAACATAATTGATTATTAGAAATTACTTCATTTAAGTTTAATAAACTCTCTTAAAACTATGTTACATAAGATTGAAATTATGAATTAATATACAATCATTAGTTGAAATTATCTCATTCACACACACACACACATATATTGTAATTATCTATCAAATACAATGTTTAATATTGTTTATTTGATTAATTATCAAAAATTATTTTTTTCAAATTTAATAAAATTTATCTTCAATTTGTGTCATATAAAATTAAAGTTATGAATTAATAAACGATTTTTTTTATTCCTATCTTTGTATATAATTAAAAATTTTTAAAATTTTATTTTATTATTTTATTTGCTTGATAATAATTTTTAATATTATTATAATTATCTCACATAACACACAAATTTACATTAGTTTAATCAAAAAGGATTTTTTTTTTAAAATAAAAGATTCCAATGTCACAATATTCTTTTATTTAAGTGGTTCTTAAACTTCAATCTAAGTAGCAATATATTTAATGAGAGAATTAAGTACCAATGAGTCTTAAGCACGTTTTAAATTAGCACTGATGAAAGAATCACCAACCATACATAGTCCATTCTGCATCTGGTGTCTACAGTCTTCAACAGAAGTGGTAATTTTTTACTCAATTTGAAAATTTGCTTCGACTTTATTCGAAAAGGTGTTTCAAATTTGACTCAAATTGTAAAGAATTTAAATTTTAAATAATTCAAAAATTTCTAAACTGAATCAAATCAGATCAAAATTAATCCAAATAACTAATTCATAATTCGATTTAATTGACCCAATGATAATTAAAAAAATTATATATATATATATATATATATATATATATATATATATATATATATATATATATATATAAGGGTGGAATCATTAAAGTAAAAAAGAAAGAAATTTATTTTTAAAATGATTAGATTACCTTCAACTTTAATTTTATTTTATTTAAAATATAGTGATATTTTTGTAGTTTAATAACTTAATTTTAAATTTATTGTGTCTTTTCATGTGCTTAAATTATAACTTCGTATTTATTGTGATAAGTTACTTAGTAAGAATAAAAACTATTTATTATGATAAAAAAATTTTGTCATAATCTTTAAATAATTCAATACAATGATAAAAATATTACTATGACAATATTTTCTTTTATACATAGTTTGGTGGCATTAGATATTTGTGGTTAATATATTGTGATGCTTATTTATTATGGCAAAAATTTTTGAATGAAAAATTTTTGCCATAATTTCTTAAATAATTTAATGCATAAGAGAAATTTATCACAAATTTATTTATTTTTTATAATTATTGTGATAAATTTAACTTTATCATGATAAAACTATATATTATGACAAATTTAGTTTTATCATATAAATTTTTATCATAATTTACAAAAATTTTTTTTATCATGAGTGGCTTTCTATCATTTGGCACTTTATTTTTATTTGTAAATTAATTTAAATTATGACATATGACTTGAAGGTAATTCTATTTAAACTTAATTCAATTACTTATTTTTATTATATATAGTCATTTACTTAAAATAAATCATATTTAACTTATTAAGCATTTAAATAAAAATAAAAATTAAATCAATTTTTTTTATCTAAAATCCATCTAATTAAAAATACTTTTTAAAAAATTATTATTTTTCTCTTAATAGATTATGAAAAAATATTAAATAAATAATAAAAACTTTAAATGAACATTTAAAAATTAAATAGTAAATGATCTAACCCAATCAACCTGAAATATCATTTTCTAAGAATAAATCTAATGCTCGAACTGAAATATTTTCTATATATAAACTCAATCGGTGATCTAAACCTTCTTAAAACATAAGCAATCCAAACCAATTTGATATGAAAACACCTGAATTCAAAAACAATATGTCCATTTACCACCACTAATCTCTAATAAAGATGGTTACAAGGTAAGTTTAGGATGGAGTTCGCAAAATCTGAACTCAAAAAGAGTTTTTTTTTTTTTTTAAACAAAATCCCTATTATTTACTCGATTTGGGTAGAATATAACGGATATTTGTTTTTTTTATAAAAAACTTAAACTTCTTATTTTTAATTTATTTTTCAAATACATTTTTTAAATTATGTATTGTTTCGTGTGTGTGTGTCTATATATATATATATATATATATATATATATATATATATATATATATATATATATATATATTATTAAATATATATTATATTTAATCGGTTCAGATTCAGAGCATGTTTCAAAATATATGGTCCAATTTGACACAAATTTTAACCTTTAAAACTTAATTAGACTTGATTATGTGAATGAGATAAAATAATATTTGATTTGTTCAAATTGGGTTGATTCTTCAAAGACCAGGTGAAATGTTCATCTTTAATCTCTAATCAGTTTTAATCTCTAATCAGTTTTATTTTCTTTTTCAAAATTTAAAATGGATAATTTAACAAGCAAAAATATCTTTTTTAAAATATTAATGTCAAATATGCTCTTATAATAATGGTCTTTAGTTTAAACAATACTATATTAATGATGAATAACTTAAATCACAATTAAGTCTTAAACTTGTTTCATATTAGCCCTAATAAAAGACAAATACGTTTTTTAATTAATTTCATTCATTTTTTGAAATCTAAATTTAACAAATAAAAATAATTTTTTAAAACATAAGTGCCAAACATGCTCTCATTTTAATAGTCATTAAACTTCAGTTTAAAAAGCAATACATTGAATGAGAGAATAACTTAAGTCGGAATTAAGTCTTAAGCCCATATATATATATATATATATATATATATATATATAGTCAAAGCAAAATCTCTTCAATTTAACTCTGTATATATTGATGTGATAACATTTGGTTAAGTTTTATCCATGATAGATTTAATATGTAACTCTCAACTTTAGTTTTTTTAATAATAAATTATTCATATTAATTAAAATTTTCTAATATATGTATTATCATTTTCTTTGTCTTATTATCTTCTCTTAAAATTTTTGCAATTATTAAAAACTCAAAAACATATTAATTCATAAGATAATTATGTCTCTTCAACAATTTTAAACTATAAATAACTCACAATAATAAATTATTATGTATAAAAATAACAAATTAACATTGAAAATAATATTATGTCAAAATTCATCGTGCCAAATATATTATTAATATTGATTTTTTTATTTTATATCATTCAATAAATATAATAATATTACTTAAAAATTATATAATTACACTTTGAAAACCTTAGAAAAAATCAAAATTAATTTAAAACTGCACAAAATGTCAAAATATTGACTAGTTTATTATTCACATTAAACTATAAGCAACTCATTTTTAATTTAGCATTGGCAATCTTTAATTAGTCCCTCTTTTCTAACATTCAAAATGGTAGTATAATTGAACAAATAAAAATAAAATTTTAAAATATTAATGGCAAACATACTTTTATTTAAATGGAGTATTATATCATAGACTCTTTTTCATGTAGAAATATGGATCAGAGATTTATGACACATGTAAGAATTAAAAAATAAAGAAACGTGCTCCACACACATTCCACTCCAAAGATAACTTTTTATTATTTCTTTTTTTTTTTCTGTTTTTATTTTTTTATAAATGAGATTTTTGTATGTTTTTATATATTATAATTTTATATATTATATATAATTATATTAATACAACATATAATTAAATTAATATATAATTATTTTATATTATTTAATTATATTATATTATTATAATTATATAATTTATGTTATTATATATGATATATATAATTATAGAGAAATATTATATAATTTAAATTATTATAGTAATTAATTTGTATTATTGCATTATTATATTAAATTATATTAAATATTTATTAATATAATTTTATTTTAATATAATATTAAATATTATACTATATTAGTTTATGTTAATATTATTAATATTATTAAATAAACTTTTTTGGTGGTTAACTTGTTACATGTTATAGGTTGATTACTTTAAATATACAAATTCATTTTTTGTAAACGGTAGGTTCATTCAATATAAATTATATATTCATTATCAATAAATTATAAGTTTATTTTTTATAAATTGTAGGTTCATTTTTTATAAATTGCAAGTTCATTTTGGTATAAATTTTAGATTTATTATCCGCAAACTGTAGGTTTATTGTTTGTAAACTATAGGTTCATTTTGATATAAACTATAAATTCATATAAGTTTATCTTTTGTAAACTGTAGTTTCATTTTGGTATAAATTATAGATTTATTATTAGTAAACTATATGTTTATTTTTTATAAATTGAGTTTATTTTTTGTAAATTACATATTTATATTTTGTAAATTATTGGTTCATTTGATATAAACTGTAGATTTATTATTAGTAAATCGTAAGTTCATTTTTTGTAAACTGTTATTTCATTTTTTGTAAACTGTTATTTCATTTTTTGTGAACTGCAAGTTCATTTTTTATAGTTAAATATTTTGATATTTTTAATTTTCTTTGTAATATTAAAATTAATAAACTTATAGTTTATATCAATTTTTTTATAAAAAAATAAGTCTATTTTTGTAAACATATAAAATAATAATAATAATAATAATAATATCAATGTACTAAAAAATAAAAAAAGAGATCTATAAAGTATATATATGTATATTTAAAATAAAAAAATAAAATTTGTTAAAAAATAAATAAATCAGTAACAAAAAAGGAACTTTATTAAAAAAAGAAACAAAATTTTTTATATGTATTATCATACATATTTTACATGAATATATATATATCGGGGATATGAATATATGTTGAATGGAGGTTAGATCGCAGTTTAAAAATCAATTTAATGTATTAACTTCATAAGGTCCCAAGTCTTAGGCCCGTTTCGGAGTGAAATTCGTTACATATAATAATTCCAACAGTCAACAAGCGTCAGGTTTCTCAGCATAGTGGAGCCATCACAATAATAAAATCTTTTGCCAAGAAAGAACATTACTGGCTAAATATTCTTGGGCAGCTGGCAAGTTGCTGTCCTCTCTTTCCATCTTTATCTCGTCTAAAATTTGTAATGATTTAGTATAACATTTTATACACAAGATCATCATCATGCTCTAATATTTATATTCCACCGTCTGTAATTTTCACAGGAAAAACAAGAAATGAGCAAGGCAGAGCTAATATTCATTCCAGCTCCTGGAGTTGGCCACATCGTTTCCACCATTGAGTATGCGAAGAGCCTGATCAATCTTGATGATCAAATCTTGATTACTATTCTTGTTATGAATCTACCTATCGCCACCTTTATAGATGCATACACCAAATCACTTACTGGTTCCCAACTCAATATCCGCCTCATTAACCTCCCTCAAGTCGACCTCCCTCCTCTTGAACTTTTCCTCAAATCTGTTGAAAGCTATGTTTGTGCTGTAATTGAGAATTACAAGCCCCATGTTAGAAACTTAGTCTCTGATATTGTATCTTCCGCGTCTAACCAAGATTCTGTTCCTGTTGCTGGAATAATTCTTGATTTCTTTTGCATCTCCATGATTGATATTGGAGATGAATTTGGCCTCCCTTCTTTTATTTTCTTGACTTCTGGTTCAGCTTTCTTGAATCTCATGCTGTATCTACCTTCTCGCCATGAACAAATAGGAAATGAATTTAACTTCTCAGATTCTGATCAGGTGATCATTCCAGGTTTTGTCAATCCTGTTCCTGCAAGAGTTTTACCTGGAGCTTGTTTTAATAAGGATGGAGGTTATGATTCTTATGTTAAGGTAGCTCAAAGATTCAAAGATGCTAAAGGTATAATAGTGAATACATTTGCTGATCTTGAAACTTATGCAGTTGACTACCTTAAAAGTGGACATAACCCCAAGGTTTACCCAATTGGACCGGTGCTAAACCTGAAGTGTCAGCCTCATCCAGAGATGGACCACGCTAAATGGGACATGATCATGAAATGGCTGGATGAACAACCTGAATCATCTGTGGTGTTCTTGTGTTTTGGAAGTGCAGGGGCATTTAGTGCACCCCAAGTCCAAGAAATAGCTCTCGGACTGGAGCAAAGTGGGTTCAAATTCTTATGGTCAATGAGACTTAATCCCTTACAACCTGAGAAAACTAAGTTCCAGAATCCTGAGGAGATGTTACCTCAAGGATTCTTGGACAGGGTTGAAGGGAAAGGAATGATATGTGGGTGGGCACCGCAAGTAGAGGTGCTCGCCCACAAGGCAATAGGTGGGTTTGTATCTCATTGTGGATGGAATTCTATATTGGAGAGCTTGTGGTATGGTGTGCCTATTGTGACCTTGCCTATATATGCAGAGCAGCAGCTTAATGCATTTACTATGGTGAAAGAACTGGGGTTGGCAGTGGAGCTGAAACTGGATTACAGGCCACAACATGATCTTGCTACTGCAGACGAGGTGGAAAGAGCTGTGAGATGTGTGATGGAATGTGATAGTGAGGTGAGAAAGAAGGTGAAAGACATGGCTGGAATGGCTAGGAAGACTGTGGTGGAAGGGGGTTCTTCATTCAAGTCAACCAAAGAGTTCATGAATGATGTAGTAGACATCAGCTACTAGGCTTGGTTATTTCCTAGTTAATTTGATAAGTTGTTGGTAATGAAATAGAAATAAGGTGTTTTGCCAACTAGCAATGACATTTTAATTTTTTTTTTTTTATGTAGGTTATGCTATGTGCTCTTTTCTTTTCAGAACATATCATATTCCAGACCATGTATTGTGTCTGAAATTATTCATGCTCACAAATGAATGGCTTAAGAAAAGAATAGGTTCCATTTAATTTGTTTTATAAAAAAATAATTTATTTGTAGAAAATATTTTTGAGAAATATGTGTTTCTCACAATAAATAAATGAATAGAAAGCGCTTAGATTTTCTCTCACAACCCTACTAAGCGGCGTAAATAAGTTTCAAGCCAATGCAAGTGGAGAACATCAATAGCCCATGTAATCAAATGGCAAGTCTGAACACACCACTTCTTTCCCTCCCGCGTAGCCCAAACCCCACCATTCTAACTGTCAATAATCATCCTCCCTTCACACTCTCCCTCCTCAACCAATGCGCCCAATTAAAGCACCTAAAACAACTCCACGCTCAAATGATCTGATCAAGCCTCTTCTTTCACCCTCACTCTGCAAGGAAGCACTTCACGTTCGCTTCTCTCTAACCCTTCTGCAGCCTTCACTATGCCCGCAAGATGTTCGACAATATTCCCCCACCCAAATCTCTACACGTGGAATACCCTCATTCATGCGTTCGCTGTAATGACCATATTCATATTTGCTCTGATACCACTAACTGTAATGACCGTATTCATATTTGCTCTGATACCACTAAATGTAATGACCGTATTCATATTTACCAATAAACTGTAACGACCACTTGTGTTTACAAATCATGTTGCTCCGATACCAATAAATGAAACAACTATTGATACCACTGAATGTTAGCATTTTTTTCCCATAATCTGTAATGCTACAATCGGTACCTATCAGAGCACTCAACATCCAGGATTTGAACGTCGGCCCTGTGATGTCATACACACCGGGATTTGCACGTCTGCCCCACGTGTGCTTGAATCCTCTGATACCACCAACTATAACTATCGTCTTCAGTTGCAAATCATGGTACACATTAAGGTTTATTCATCATACATATATAATCCCATATGTATTTAATGTACACATGTGTTAACTAATGTCAGGACCATTGACCATAACTAGTTCCTATCAAATGCATGTACATGACGCAAGGAGAGAGAGTTGGAATTCAGCCGACGACCTGTGTTCCATGTGTCTCTATGCAAAACTTTATGCACCAAAATGTCCAAACTCTATGCTTCAGTATCTGAAAAATAATTGTGGTTTGGTGAGTCGCGACTCAGTGAATAAAAACAATAATCAAATCCTCATGGCATAATCCATAATCAAATATCAACAAGATACATTGCAAGTATAATAATTGACTATGCAAGTGCAAATGCAATAGCTTTGTTTTTGTCATGACCGAGCAAGGCAAACATTGCTCCTGGGATATTCATATGATTCATGTAACATATGATTTGGGACCTATTGGTCCATCTTCCTGTAACTTGCAAGTGTTTGACAAGTCAGTCACAACGCCCCTTTTAGTTCCATATGCAAGTGCTTATTCACAAATGATATGCCAAGTAATCGTTAAGAGCATTTGATTCTCACTTGGCCTGTATTTCCATGTAACATGTAACAATTCAATCATTCTCACTTGACTTATATTTTCATGTAACATGTAACAATTCAATCATATATACATGTAATAGAACATAATCATATCATACAATTTTCACATATACCCATTGAATCCAATTATGGTTTTTACTCACCTTTGATGTGACCAACTTTTATGGTAGGGCTTTTTCGAAGTGTTGAGATCCTAAAATTTGATACATACATGGTTATAAGTATATCAAAATGATTATGAATGCTTGGTATATAGTTATGACATGATTCATGCAAGTCTACCTAGTGTTTATACATGTTTTCCTTATATGGTAGCCTGAGCTTGCTATACGGTCATAGCAACAACTCTTGATATACTTATCCAAATGGCCTGATTCTTTTTTTCAAACAAACTATACATATAATGGGACAACTTATTCAAATTTCAGGTTAATATCAGATACACATAAAATGTGGTGAATTTTGAAGTTTTGCCCTGTTGCAATGTCATCTCAGTCTGAGTAGGTCTTACATTCTTGGGCATATCTCAAATTGTACTAGTCCAATTGCAATAATATTTTGCCATCAGTTACAAAACATATAAATGAACATTTTTCATGTTTTATGATTATCAAGTTCAGTTTATAAGGTCACCAAAACAAATGACCAATCTCGGGGCAAGTAGGTTCATAACATGTTGACAACTAGTCATGATACAGGGACAATATCTCAGCAACCATGCCGGATTTTGCAAACATATTTCACAGGTATGTAAATCAGACATAAATATACAACTTTCAAGTTTGGACCATCATCAAATTCTGAGTATATGGTCATCAAACTTAGGGAAAACTGATGGGTACAGAGTTAGTCCCAATCAATGAGCCATATCTCTTTCCACACAACAAGTTAATCAAAACTGCTTAACAAGTATTTAGAGGGAATATAAGCCTACAAGTTTCATGTTTTTCACTCTGTCAAAATCAGAATATAAAGTCATCAAAATATAACAAAATAGAAGACTAAGATCATCTCGGTTCGTTTTTGAACCAGTCCTGATGAAGGGGTCATATCTCTTCACACACACAGAATCAAGGAAAATTGTTTCATATGCATTTATATGAGACATAAGGCTACAACTTTCATGTTTTTCACTTTCCCCAATTCCTCTTCAAGGGTTATGAAATCGTGGGTGAAAAATTTTGCTCTAACAGCAAAATCAACAAAATCAGCTTTTGTTCTCTTGGATTACAACTTCCATCCAAGAGCTCTACCACAATTACTCCATAATTCTCACTAACCATGTATGATTAACATGTCATGAGAGGTTAATTTCAGCTGAGAAGAGGATAAATTACTTACCTATTGTCCCAAAATAGGAAAACCTTAAGCAGCCCACACTTCTTCCTCTCATTCTTCTTCTTATTCTTCCTTTCTTCCTTTCTTTCTTTCTTCCTTAGCTCTCTCTCTCTCTTTCATCTGGTGTATTTTGACCTTATCTCCTCTCTCGCCAGCCCATAATGGAAGATAATTATAATTTGTATTCTTACTCTAATAGGACAAAAGATTGGTGGCTTGTTCCTATTGGTTGAAAGTTAAACAGTTTTGCTTTTAGTCCCTTTTCTTCATTCCTTCATCACCTTCGTCCATTTTCTAATTTCTAGATGCTCTTTATACTTTTAAATGAGCTCTCAAACACCATTAGTTATGATGCTATAATAAGCACACAACATGAAATAATTTATCATATAACTATGCAAACACTGCATATATGTTCAAGCATCTCAAATGCAACGTACAATTGTCATTGTCGTATTTTTACAATTCACATGTCTAAATGATTATTTATCCTGTGCATATATTCATGTGAGATTTCATATTATTTGATACAGTGCATATGTTCATATGTGAATTCATATCATTTATGCAATGAATATATTCATGTGATAATGCCAATGAATAGGGATAGGGATGTTACAAATCATGTTTACATATATAACAAGAAACATGTTTACACACACAAAGACAAACAATTCTATACTACTCCTCATCACTCATGCATTTGCATGCACCTACATAACCAAAGTATGAGAAGGCCTCCTACTTATACTAAGTTTGTACATAGGAGAAAGACTTGGAAGTCTAAACTCCAATGTCACTATTGCATGAAGTATGGGCACATTAATATTCATTATTATATTAGGATGACTCACCTCAAATTATAGGACCCTTCAACACCTAACCTCCTAGGACCCAAGTATGCTTGGGTACTTAAGAAAAAGTGATTTTCTTGTATTGTGTAGGGATTTATGGCAGCCATCAACAAATTAAGTAATTGGAATGTGGATAGTGGATGCTCTAAACATATGATGGGCAATAGAAAGCTATTCATGACCTTGAAAGAAAAAGAAGGTGGAAATGCCACATTTGATAACAATACCAAGGGTAAGGTAATTAGCATTGGAACCACTGGGTAAGAATGGTTGTTCTTTGATTGATGATATTTTATTAGTTAATGGCTTACAACATAATTTGTTGAGTGTAAGTCAACTATGTGACAAGGTAATAAAGTCACCTTTGATCCTAAAGAATGTCGAGTCACCACATTAGTGGATGATGAGGTTGTTTTCAAGGGTGAATGGAAAGACAATACCTATTCAATTGACTTAGACTATTTGGCTAACCAATCTTTCAAGTGTCTTATGTCTTTTAGTAATGAGGCTTAGTTATGGCATAAAAGGCTTAGACATGTAAACATGGATCTACTATAAAGCCTATCAAAAGGAAAGCTAGTGGAAGGCCTTCCTAAGCTAAGCTTTACTAAAGACATGGCATGTGCTCCTTGCCAAATGGGGATGCAACATCAAGCCTCCTACAAAGCTGAAAATGTTGTAAGTTCATCTAGACCCCTTTAACTAATTCATATAGACTTAATAGGACCTACTGGAAGTGCTAGCTTAGATGGAAAACATTATGCACTAGTCTTAGTTAATGATTACTCTAGGTTTACTTGGGTGTCCTTTCTAGCTTATAAGAATGATACTTTTGATGCTTTTAAAAGTTTTGCAAAAAGATTCAAAATGAAAAAGGGTTACTTCATTTCTTCTATAAGAAGTGACCATGGAAAAGAATTTCAAAATGATTCATTTGAAACCTAGTGTTTAGAGAATAGAGTTTTTCACAGCATTTCAATTCCTAGAACACCACAATAAAATGGTGTTGTAGAAAGGAAAAATAAAACACTAGTAGAAATGGCTAGAACCATGCTCAATGAGTATTCATTGTTGAATTACATTTAGGTCGAAGCCATTAATACTTCATGTTATATTGTAAATAGAGTTTTTAAAAGACTCATTCTCAATAAAACATCTTTTGAGCTATAGAATGGCAGAAAACCCAAGATATCATACCTACAAGTATTTGGATGCAAGTGCTATATATTGAACACCAAGGATAATCTTGAGAAATTTGATTCTAAAACCAATAAAGGTATATTTTTAGGTCATTCCACATCTAGCAAGGCTTATAGAGTCTTTAATAAGAGTTCTATGGTAGTTAAAGAGTCTATGAATGTTGTTTTTGATGAATCTAGTAAACTTGATCTTGGATAAGGTATTTTTATTGATGACCTTATAGGTAACCTTGAAAAATTGGAGTTAGAAAACACTACAAGAAAAAAGGATAAAGATAAAGAAGAAGGTGAATCAATAAGAGTAGATGAGGAATCACAACATCAACAAGAAGTTGAGCCAAGTCAAGATCTATCCAAGGATTGGAGATTCTCCAAGAATCACCCCAAAGATTTGATTATTGGTGATACCTCTAAAGGTGTAAGTACTAGATCTCAACTTAATCTTTTAGATAATAATATTGCTTTTGTTTCTCAATTTGAGCCAAAATCCATTGATGAGGCTCTTGATGATGAATGTTGGGTGATTGCTATGCAAGAGGAACTCAACCAATTTTAGAAAAACAAAGTATGGGAACTTATCCCTATACCTAAAGAACACCTAATTGTAGGTTGCAAATGGGTGTTTAGGAACATGTTGGATGAACAAGGTTTCATCACTAGGGATAAAACTAGATTGGTTGCTAAGGGTTACAACCAAAAGGAAGGCATAGATTATGATGAAACATTTACCCCTGTAACAAAATTAGAGCCCATTAGGATTCTTTTATCCTTTGCATGCCATATGAATTTTAAACTTTTTCAAATGGATGTAAAAAGTGCATTTTTAAATGAAGTAGTTAAGGAGGAAGTTTATGTTAAACAACCTCCTGGTTTTGAGTCTCAAAATTTTCCTAATGCTATTTTTAAATTGAATAGAGCCTTGTATGGATTGAAATAAGCTCTAAAAGCTTGGTATGAAAGGCTTAGTTCATTTTTTTTGAAAAATGATTTTAAAAAAGAAAGGTGGACACTAAATTATTTGTTAAAAGGCACAAGTAATATACACTTATTATACAAATTTATATTGATGATATCATTTTTGGTGCTACTAATAAATCTCTTAGTGAGGATTTTGCTAAGTGTATGAGTAAAGAATTCGAAATGAGCATGATGGGAGAGCTCAAGTTCTTTGTTGTTCTATAAATCAAGCAAACCAAAGAGGGGATCTTCATCAACCAAGCCAAATACACAAAGGAGATACTCAAGAAGTTTGGCATGGATAGTTGCAAAGTAGCAAAAACCTCCATGAGTGGTACCATCAAGTTGGACAAAGATGAATAGGGTAAGACGGTAGATGAAAAGAGATATCGAGGTATGATCGAATCTCTACTTTATCTAACTGCCTTTAGGCCTAATATTATGTTTATGGTATGCATGTGTGCGAGGTTCCAATCCACTCCTAAAAAATCACATTTAAATGTTGTTAAAAGAATTTTCAAATATTTTCATGGCACATTAAACTTGGGCTTATGGTATCCTAGGGACTCATCTTTTAGTCTCATAGGTTATTCGGATGCGGATTATGCAGGTAGTCTTTTAGATAGAAAGAACACTTCTGGAACTTCCCAATTTATAGGAGAATGTCTAGCATCTTGGTTTAGCAAAAAGCAAGTTTCGGTTGCCTTATCTATTGCGGAAACCAAGTATGTAGCTGCGAATTATTGTTGCACCCAAATCCTTTGGATGAAACAACAATTAAAGGATTTTGGCAAAGTGATTGATCACATTCCCATTAAATGTGATAACACTAGTGCTATCAATCTTTCTAAGAATCCCATCCAACATTCTAGGAGTAAACACATAGACATTAGACACCATTTTCTTAGAGATCATGTCCAAAAGGGTGATGTTATGTTATAATTTATTGACACAAATTATCAACTAGAAAGATTGAACTTCATTAAGAGAGAATCGGGAAAGCTTGATGGAAGCTCCTTAAAATAAAAAATTTGATCTTCTGTGTTGATTGTTTTTTATATTTGATTTTCAAGATATCTTAATTTTAACTTGTGCTTTTCTGTGACATATTGTAATTAATTAAGCATTAATAAACGGATCACAACTTTGATTTTTTTTTTCAAAAACTTAATTCTTATTCTTATCTTTGATGCTTAATAATTCGCAGTTCCAATCCATTGTTCATGGTCACGAATTAATGGTCCATATCACCCGGATGGCAAACTTCAATTCGCGGTCATGACAATCACTCTCCACTATAAATTTGGTTAAGATTTAATTTTTTATTGTTGGAAGCGTGTATTCTCGAGGAATCTTTTTCTGTTACTCACATTTTTTGAAAATTGCGTTTGCGATTTATGAATTCGCGGACATAAATTTGAGTAACTGCTAAACAATTAAGTGATTTGACTGCCAACCGTTTTCAACTCTTCATCACTCCAATTCTAGCCATTTTCACAGCCTTTCAATGGCTATATAGACCCCCAAAATAGTGATTCTTATCAATTCATTCTACTTTAAATCAATTCTCTTTCCAAAACTCTTTAAATTCTCAAACTCTCTCTACCTTCTCACATGGCTCCCAAAAAAATTTCTAAAGGAGAAAAGGGCGAGGTTGTGGCTCAACCATCTACACCTCTAGCACTTCATCTAATGAAGGGCATCACAAAGGAGGAGAAGGAGCGCTTCAAAGCCAACTCTTCAAAAATCCTACTCAACAAAATCCCTTCTACATTTTTGTTGGAGACTCTTGGAATCAACACAAAAATTCATGCATTCATAACAAACTTGGGCTAGAATGAGTTCATCTTTTGGGATGAACCTGGTTATGAAGAAGTCATTAGGGAATTCATGTGTACGGTTCAATTGAGTTGCAAAGCTGAATCACGAGTGGGGCAATATGGGTTAGTATTTCACATTTTCGGGGATCCATACTTTATTACCTTTGAACAACTTTCCTCTCATTTTAACCTTTAAGTTGGAGAAAATATCCTTTTCATTATCTCCACTCTTGATGTAATATATTCTGAATTTTGGTCAAAAATTTCAATTGAAATCGAACACGACCCAAAAACCTCATTAGCGAAATATATAAAAAGCTTGCCCTTTTGGATACTCTATTATATCATCACCTTTTCCATAAATGTTAGAGGTGATAGTAATAAGAAGGTGTCTCAAAAGAATTTGGCCTTTCTATTATGTCTTGTAAAAAACAAACCTATCCAAATTGATCAGTATCTTGTGGATCAATTGATCCATATGAACACCAAATCAAAAAGCCAATTCCTTCTTCCTTCACATATAACTGCCATCTATCACTTTGTAAGGGGCTTGATGAGGAAAATGAAAAATTCCTCACCAAGAAACTCTTCCCTTTTTAGAATTTTCTTGACCTCACTTATTTAATAAATGTAAAGCTATACACCCGAACACATATGCTTATACCCTGTGTGCTTTTGGGGCTAAGAAAATGGAATCCTCTACAACCTCTAAAAGGAAGAGGCTCATTGTTGAAGAAGAAGCCCTACCAGTCCCCCCTCCTCAACCAAAACCCAAATTAAAACTATCTCTTGCCACCATCAACCGCAAATTGGACAAGATGATGAGAATGATGAAGAGACAATTCCTTTTTCTCTCACATCTTCATAGTGACATGGTGGATTAACAAGAAAAATTGAGTGTTCCTCCTTGCTATCTTTCAGATTTTACTGAATTTGAAGATACCCAAGAAGAAGAAGGCAATAAAGAAGTTGAGAAAGGAGATGAAGCAGAAGGCGGAGACAATGAAGAATGAGAATAAACTTTTGGAGATGATGATGACTCTCCAATCTTCTAGAATATGATTTATTTTCATTTTCTTTTTGTTTTACTTATGTAAAGTTGTTGATCCCACAACTTGCTCACAATTGAATAAAAATGTTTTTTTAAAATTCTTTGTCTTATGTGATTAATGGAATTTACTTTTATGATTGCAATTCTTATTAATTTTGCTCTTTATGAACACTTATCTATTTGTTATGCATTTGTTCTTTTCCTTTATGAACCCTCTTTTTGATCTTGCCAAAAGAGGAGAAATAAAATTAAGAAAGAATCTAAGCGGGAGAGAAAATAACTTGCAAGTAACTAGCATAAGTTAATGGGGAGCTTTGTAGTCATTCTTAGAAATTTCACTTTGATTGGTTGAATGTCATACTTAGGAAATTTCACCTTGATCTTTGTCTAGAAATTTTTAAGCATTCATTGAATCATTCACCATTCCAACTTTACAACTTTAAAAACTCATGCATTTATTTTCCCTTAGGATCAATCTAAGTTGTCAAAATCAAAAAGAGGGAGATTGTTGGACTAGGTTGATTTAACCTAAGTCATGAACCTATTTTGATCTTGACAATAGAGATTGATAAATTCTAATGCTTTCATTAAGTGATGTTTTGCAGATTATAAGTTAGAATTTGTCATTAGAAGTTGGATGGAGTTCAAATCTCCAACCTTGTATTGTTAACTCTAATTTGCGGTGAGTGTATTGAAAATCGCACCCGCAAATCAGTCACAAGGAAGGATGAAGCTAGGCTAGAGGAATTTGTAGACAACTTCACTGCTGCGCATACCTAAGTTGGCAAAGCCTTAGTCAAAAAAGAATTAGTAGTGTGTGTCACGCCTAAGTCACGACCGTAACTTTCATAGTGACAAAGGAGGGAACTAAAGCCACAACTATAGCTTGCCAAGTGTCCCAGGTGTCCATTAAAGATAAAAAATCACAAAGGCAAAAGTTTATTCACAATTGCAATTCAAGCAGTTGAAGTTTTCTCGTCAAATAGAGGAATTTGCGGTCTCAATCGTGCTCAAGGCATGGTTGTCTTGTGACCGCAACTTTTGAGAGTGGTTAGAACACAATAGCTATATTTTCTTGGATAACCAACGAAAAGCTGACACGTGGACTAGCCATTAGACACAAACGGGGTTCCACCATAGTAGCGACCGCAACTTTTGCTTGATAAGCATTTAATATTGAATCTACCTAGCACATCTTTGAGATTTATTAATAGTTTTAGTCTAACATCTCTTTGGTGGATGTAGGCTATAAATAATCCAACAAACTAATGTCAATGCAAAATAATTCATTAATTTGTAACCAAACTCTTACAAATTTGCTACTCATTCTTTCAATTCTTATTTCTGTTTTAGTGATTGTTTGGTGTGAGCAATAAACACCATTGTAAGAGGTTTTAGTATGAGCCTTGAAAACACTTATAAGAGGTTTTAGTGTGAGCCTTGAAAATGCTTATGAGAGGTTTTAGTGTGAGCCTTGAAAATGCTTATGAGAGGTTTTAGTGTGAGCCTTGAAAACACTTATAAGAGGTTTTTGTGTGAGCCTAGAAAACACAAGTTGTAAAAGTTT
Source organism: Omphalea diandra (assembly GCA_949677035.1). Lineage (NCBI taxonomy): Eukaryota > Viridiplantae > Streptophyta > Magnoliopsida > Malpighiales > Euphorbiaceae > Omphalea > Omphalea diandra. The sequence continues at coordinate 23,473 of CATIWR010280405.1, forward strand.
GGTGTGAGCTTGGAAATACCTATTGAGTTTGCTTTTGGATTAGACTTGTTTTGTTAATAGACTAGATCTTTGATCAATGACCTTAATGTAGCCATGGATAAAGATTGATTGATTTTTTATTTCAATAAATATGTTTGGATTTTGTTCTTTTGCAAGTGAATAAATCTTAAGCCTAATGGTTGTGATTAATTGGCCACTAATTACATGTTTTGTGTTTCATTTATAGATCGAGAGATTATAAATTGAAATATACCTAGAATCAGTTCCTTTAGGTTAATTGACGAGTAAAGATACCCACTTAACCTATTTCTATCACATAAAGGATTGCTTGTGTTGATGAAGTAACACATTCTTAGTCACAGTAAGAGATGGATTGGAGGGATGGTTACATATTAAGTGACATACTCGAGAGAGAACCTTAATAATGGAAGGGTCGATCGATAGTTACATATTCTATTGAATGATAATTGATTTCATGATTATCATTTTAAAAGCATCAAAGTAACAGTCTGTTTTGTAGTGCAAATCTTAATGAAACTCACAACTGCAACATTCAAAACATTTTAAAAGCACTCCAAGGGTCACCCGAAAAGCCTGTCCAAGCATGACATGTGTCCAAAGAACTGTTCAGATATTTGAAGATCGCAACTACAATCTTGAGGTACGACGACAGCTTGATCATAAGGTTGAATCAAAATGGGCAATTTATTTTGCAATGTAGTTCGTATTCCCTTAATCAAATATTATCTTTTGATTGCAATCACAACCTTATATTCATGATTGAAATATTTGTAAAGAAAAGAGGGTTCTAGTGGCTAGTTCTGAAAGTACCAATGGTAAAATGGCATGTGCTGTTAGCTATTTGACACATTGGAAGATCTTGACCGTAAAAGAGCAATTCTTAGCAACAAATGTAGTTCACGATTACAATTATTGATCTCAACTGTGAATTGAGTCTGAAAAGCATCAAATGCAAAATTACTTGTCAATTTTTGGAGATTTGCACATTGTTTCCCTAATGATTACTCTTTGGTGGTTAGACTCCATAAACACCTCACCAAATGGCCTTGAATGAAAGAGGATAACAATTTATTATGGCCAAACTCTTACAAATTTAATTCCTAAAGCTCTAAATCTTTAGTACATCATACTTGAGTTGTGAGATATTGATTATTTGTAAAAGGTTAAGTATGAGCCTTAAACACTTAGAAATTGGGTTTAAAGTGAGCCTTTGGTTTGTAAAACTTTTAATGTTGTGTGTGAGCCTTAAACACAAATGTAATTGAGGTTTGGGTGAGCTTAAACACTAAGTTTAGTGTAAGCTTGTAAAACACTAGTGAGTTAGTGAATAACCAATTGATAAATTAGGAAGTAGATGTAGGGTTTGTTAATACCCAAACCACAATAAATCTCTCATGCTGATTCTTTCCACTCCTTCCCTTAATCTTTTATTTGTTTGTGTCCCCTACAAATTTTAATTTCCTACTAATTCAATCCCACTTCTTGGTGCAAAAGTACTAATAGGGTATTTATATAAGTAAAAAAAAGGTGAATAGTGCATGACAGTTATGTACAGGAGTATATAGTTATACAAACTGCTCAAACTATCTATATAAATAATTATAAATCTATATAAACAACTAGATTGGTCTATACAACCCACTTTTCAAGCAAAAATTTAGGCAAAGCTTCCCCTATATTTCAGTTGTTTGCGTTACTTCATGTCAGTTCATAGAATCATGTATATGTGCAACAATATAAATAAAGCAATCACACATTTAAAGAGCAAATCAAATGTTAGAATCATAATCAGGGATCTGTACTTAAGAAAAATATCAAAGTTTAGTAAACTTAAGGCAAAGTCACCTTAAAATATCTCCTATATGTCTTAACCATTCAAACAAGCATCCAAAAGAAAAAGACTTGTACAATTGTCTAAATATTTATCCTATAGTAGCAAAATGATCTCATAGTACCAATACATTCAATAAGTATAAAGAATGAAAAGGTAGAAAAATCCTTAAAACTAGGGCAGTGGCGAGCAACTCAATCCTCATTTGCATCCCTCAAAATGGTCTCCTCCTCACTATTTTAAATGATGTACTCATATGAATATGAGGGTGTCGATGGTGCCATCTTATCAATTGGGCCTTTGCCTCTGCTAACCACTGTTACACCTCCCATAGCTCCTAGGTTAAGTGTTAGACTATCTCTTATAAAGCACTTGAGGGTTAGGATGGATAGGGCACAAGGCACACATACAAGCACAATCATAAACATGCATAACATATTTTGCATTTCCTTATACTAACTTGAACTTCTTAAGTTTGTTGGGTCACAGTCCTCTTTATGGCAGTGATTAGGTCACTATCACCTCGCCTTGGACATGAAAAATCTACAAAAGAGACTTTATCTCAAAAATAAATGATCAAGCACAAGTATTAAACAAAAAAAGTATAAGAAGAGTGATACTCATATGGGTGGTGCCAGCAAGTTTAAAAGTGCATATTAATCATGTATTCTCAATATACATTATAGAATCAATTAATGAGGTTATGCAAGACTCAATTAAAATGTTTGGGAAAGGGTCGAGCTTGCTCACCACTACTACCTCTAATCCTCTAGCTCTAAAAGTAAGGGCCCACTTGAGGCCCTTGATAATAGAAGCGCGCTATATAGGCTGCCACTCTAAGTACACCATCATCTCATAAGATTTGCAATGAAGAATTGTTCTAGTATATACCTCATGCCATGAGAACACCTGAATAGTCACCTCTACCACTAGGATCATCCTAAAGAGCGCCCTTGGCCATCTAGGTCTGACAATTACTGTCGCCTACCATACAAAGCGACCTTGGTATGAACCTTAAGGCTTGCCTATACTCCTTCTCTTTAGGTCTATGACCCATAACATGTCTAATTATGGACGTTAAGGAATCGATTATACATCTAGTCCATCATACTATAGGAGGCTCCTCTCTCTAAGATACCATTAAAGTAGTGATGGACCTACCGATAGATGCCTCTTGTAGGAGTGGTCCTCTACCTCAATAGCCTCAGAGGAACTAATGGTTAACTTTATTTTTTAGGATGTATATACCTAGCCCAGGATCATGGTGTTCATATAGTTACACTTGATCTCAATTAATGACTCCCAATGATATTCGAAGCACCACCTCGCCAATCAAGGGTAGCAGTTACACATGTTTAGCAAAAGTTGTTATCTTCTAAAAACCCCAATTCCACTATCTAAGCTTATCAAGAAGTGTAACATTAGTTTAGTAATGACTAAAGCAACCTATGAGTGAGAGAAGTAAAGTAGTTCAAAGAGTTACTTTCCATAAGCACCCACCAAACACTGCCTATGTATGATAGCTTCTGGCTATATCGGTCAAGGAACATGTACAAGTATCTCACCATAGTCAAAATAGTAAATGAGCTTCTTAACCTCGAACACTAGTAGCAGTTGAATCTTAACCACATCTCAAGGGCTCATGAACATTATCCGTAACAAATTGTATAATAAGAAGCATTAAGCCACCTTGTCCACCAGCTTCTGCAAGCTATCATCAGTAGCATTGGGGGGCCTCTACCTTTAATTTGGATCACTCGAAGGACATGCTTCCCTTTATCCTGGGAACACACCTAAGTAAACGATAAATGTAGTCTCTCTATCCAGAGTCTATAGGAAAAGGGATCTTGGACGAATGTATCTCAATCATGAAGTGAAATCCCCAAGTATGATAGTTGTCTCCCCAATCTATAATAGGTGGAAGGTATGGTGAAAGGTATGGATAGTGTCCATCCACTGCTCAATAAGCACTTATATCATCGTGGAACCATTCTGCAGAGTCTGATTTGGGAGTGTCTAAAGAAACAGTAGATGGCTTGTCTCCTCTAAGCAAGCAACAACTTGGGCTAATAGCTCCCTAAAACCAAACCCCAGTTAGGGTAACAGACACACTTCCATACTCAAGGAGATGTCATCCTACAAGTAACAAATGGCAAAATTCAATTTCCATAATAAAACAAAATACATAATAAAAAAGAAAATCAAAATAAACACAACAAGGAAAGAAGGTACCAAAGCAATAAAAGAGTTCACAGGTGCACACACAAATTAAGGAATAACATTGATCAAACTAGCAAGTTGAAAAATGGCAAAAATCAGATTGACAATCTTAGGTATGTAAAATTTGTAATTTTATGAATAATAATAATATTGTATGTTTTTCCATGTGTAGGTGTTTATAAAATGCAATGAAATCAGAAAAGTGAAAAATAATTGAAGATGAGTGCAACAAAGGGAAATTTGTTAAATTTGGAGGAAAATTATGAAAATTAATTTTCCTAAAACATTTCGTAGGAATTCTAAAAATACTAACTCAACAATTGTGCACACAAAGATCACAAAAACAACACGATTTAGTTCAAACTTAGTGGAAGATTCACAGAATAATAAACAAAATTATTCATAAAATAATAATAAATTATTCAAAGTCACAAGTATGCACTTCAATTTCTTATGGTTATTTTAAAAATTGATTCTTATAATTTTTGTACATATTTCTCAAAACCAACACAACACGCAAATCAAAGCAACAAATTAGTTGATTGACAAATAACAAAATAAATTACCCTAAATATCTAAATCTACCCCCTAAGGACACTAGAAGGATCTCTAAGTGAAATATATATTTCAAAAACTGTCCCAACCAAAAATACACACCTAATAAATACCCTATAGTATCAAACCAAAAGCAACTATTCTAACATGATTACATCTCTAAGACAACTAGAAGGATTGTAATGACATAAGTTCATCTCAAGAAAGCATAAGGGTTATTATGATACAAGATAACTCTATGGAATGCCAGGAGAATAATTATGACATAGGATTATCCCAAATAAGAATTCCTTAACTTGATTTCCTCACCAGAATGGTTAAGGCACTACAAATATATTCAAAAACATTAGTTCCTATAAGAAGGCTACTATAAACATACAACTAACCCTAGTACTTGCTAGAGAGCAACCAGAAAAACCTTAGTACATGCTAGAAAGCTACTAAGAGCCCTAATATTGCTTTGAAAGAAACTAGGATGCCTAGCATATGCTTGAGAGCTATTAGAAATATACAAAACACACTAGTACCTTATAGAGAGCTATTAAAATAAACTTAGTACTTGCTTGCGCAGCTACTAAAGAATTATATCATTTGGTATCTTTTCTTATATTTACATTTCCACTTTGCTTTGTTGAGTCTTGTTCAAATGGTCATTTCTCAAATGTCATTTTTCAAGCCCCAAAAAGTAAGGGACAAACTATGAGCATCATATTTTGGGCCCCAAGATGCAAACTCAATTATGAAAACTATTAGAATTATTCCTTAACAATATAATGGGAAGTTGTAAATGAAGAAGAATGAGGTCCTAAGGAAGCCTTGGATTAAGCCCCAAACCAAGCTTAAGCCCAATAAATTGTAACTCGCCAACCTGCCAACCATTCTTTAAATGGTTGTATAGTTAACTTACCTGACTATATAACTAAGTGTACTTTAGAAAGAAGAAGGTTTTGGAACCTTACCCTTTGTTAAGCCCTTAGTTGCACAACCAACTTAGGGGTTTATACAAATAACCTTTTAGTTGTACAAACTTTTATGAAACCTTAACCCTAGAAGCTTTATGGCTTTTATTTATTATGGGTTATGAACAAAATGCAACTAGAGCTATCCTAGCTCTGGTGCACCCTTCTCCTTCTATAAATATCCTTATTTCAAAGAAATAAGGGAGGCTTAGAAAACCCTAAAGCTACCTTACCAAATTTTCACCACGAACACTTCCAAGCATACAAATTAAAACCCTACCACATTCACCCTAAGATCCCAAGTGGTTTCCTAAGTCTAGTAACTCTAATTTATAAACAAACCCTTGTATTTGGAGTATTAATCATATCATGCTACCTCTAAGAGAAAAATAATAATAGAAGACGTCCTAGTTCTCCTACAAACCCCTCAACTTGTTCCCCTTTCTTTTTCTTTTTCTTTTTAAAATAACTTAGTCTTGGGGGGCTCTATAGACTTATAATGTTATATACAAACCACTTAAAAGGATGTACAAATCACTTGTTGGTCTTTACAACCCTCTTTGACTAATGATAAATTGTAAAATCTTATCCATCTAAGTCCTTCACTTTTCTATGGTTTCTTATGGTATCTTAAGAGCTCAAATGGCAGAATCTAAGGTAGGTTACGACTGATATTCCTTTAAAAAATGAACTAGGATCAAGATTACAACCATATTTTCTTAAGTTTAATGCCCTTAGCTTTGATCTCTTCATGTATTATCCTTTTCTTTTACCTTAAGTATTATGTTTTATGAGCTTTGACCATGATCAAGAGAGGATTACAACTCCCTATGACCTCATGAGCTTGTTATTTCTTTTTGATTCATAGTTTAGTTGTTTATTTGATTTGTTCTCACTAAAATGAGGGTTGTAAGCTTCTTAGCTTATATACTCCTCTTCTTATTTTAGGTGATCATAAAAATGAACTTAGGGAGAAGGATAAACTCTTGATCATTTCCATTATGCTTGTTATCTTATATGCATTTTGGCCTTATAATGGTTCCTCTTAGTTAACATCCTAGCCTCAAAAGTGGTTAGTGGTGTTCATAGATGCTTAACTCTTTATGGGCATTATGGGAGAGGGTTTAATAACTTTAGGATTCTATTTGTTAAGATTTTTTCTAAGGCCTTTGACATCCTCCAAAGTGCATTTGCATTTCACATTTATGATATTCCATATTCCATGATTCATATGTTTGTGTTTTATTTGTTATTATTGCCGCTATATGACTTATGTATCTCCACAAGTTGTAGCTAATTATCCTCATATATCTCTCATAATTTCTATCATTTCCTTTTTATGTCTATTTCTTTCTAAACTCAAAGATATGCTATATAAATCTTTACTCTGATACCATTCTATCATTACTCAAATTTTGGAATATGCTAATGCTAGGGAAAAAGAAGGCTTAAGGCCCCAAAAACCTATAGAAAACCTAATTACTTGGGGTTAAAGCTCATTTCTAAGCTCATGATACCTTGAATCTAAAGCTTATACTAATTGGCCTGTAAACATTATTAGTTTCCATTTACCTCACTTGAGATTCTTAAGATAGTACAAATGGGAGATATCAATTTAAGCTCAACTTGATCTTAAACATTTCATAAAAAGCACTTTCTTATATTATACTATAACCATTTAATTTATTTCTTATAACGTCATGACCTGGGAAGTCTTGAGTCACCAACTGTTTCCTTTTATTCTTTCATTTCTTGCTTTTCATTATATACACACTGTTAAACATAAAAGTCTACCATTTGGACAATCCTAGAATCAGGAGTCCATTTAAAGTCATTTTAGCTGTAACTTTCTTTTCACAATCATAAGCATTTAACATTTATCTTACATTAGCCATAAATCTTAGTATGACTTAACATTAATTCCACTAATCATGCATCATAATCACTATGCATTGTGTTAACCTTAGACATATACAACTTGGATTATTTGTAACTTAGACTTTATGGAGATTACTAAGAATATAAGATATAACTCAACATTTGCTTAATACATTCATAGCTCTTTCAATTATGCATATACATCATTCATGTAGGCAACTATGAAGAATTAATGTAGTGCTTTAAAAATTTGATATATAACTTAAAACTTTATCTCTAACCTTTAACCTCATGCATATATCATTGGCATCATGCTTACCCTGTAAAATAATTTATGTATTTCCTTATGGGAAACTCGGTGAGGAATTTATATTATTTATATGCATGCTCACATGGCTTTACATGAATGTATCTCTAACTGTATGGCATATCATCTGCCTACACCATTTATATAACAAAATGTTAAATACATGGATAGTCAAGTGGGAATCGTTACTTAGTTTACTTATCTTTCTCGCACAAGGGAGTTGTCTCTCCAATCGTGTGCTCTTGGAAGAATTGCCTCACTAACCATATCCTTTACTTATCTCTTACATGAGGGAGTTTCTTTATCAGCCATGTCATGCATGCATATCATAACATTCATTTAACATAAGTTACAATTCTTGCATAACTAGTTATGACTCTTTGAATCACTATTTCTTCCCTAAACTATCCTTACATCAAATGGCAATTAAACATAGTATTTCATTTCATGACATTTAGCATTCATATAAATGCATATGACTTTTATATTAACATAATTTGTCCTACCACGGCCTATTTATAAATTTATGATGCATGGATGTAATGGACATTAATAGCCATAGCTTTTCCTTACTCTAGTTTTACTCTTTATCTATGTCTTTGCCTTAGCCTTGTTTGTTCTTAGCTTTATCCTTTCTTGCTCTTAATCATCTCACCCACACAGATGCCTAAAAATAGACATTCATTACATCATTACTCTAACATCTAAATTATAGCTAGTCACTCAAACTCATCCATAAAACATATAACATAAACATAACATATAGTATAATAAGGCAAAAGATCTTATTAAGATATTCCTAAACATCAATCAATCATGCAAGCATAACATTCACTAGCTCTAACTTGCAACTTAATCATCATCCATCATATTTATGCCATTGTCACCATATTCCTTTTTATCAAATTCATAATATTGACATTAACATGATAATTAAGTCATGTAATTATCCATAATTATAATCCTTAACTTATTTCATAATCATCAATTTATACTTTTTAATTCATCATTGTACTCATTCTGCATCATAAGTCATTCATGTCTTTATTAAGACATCCATACTTAACTCTACCCAAACTAGGATGTAAGACATCTTTCAACACTTAAATACAAACCATAGGTTTATAATGTTGTACAACATTTAAGGACTCAAACAACATTAAGGAACTCAAACCACATCAATTATACTTACAATTAAAACTTATTTACATAAGAAACAATCATATGCCTATTAAGACATAAATATCCAACTTATTACAACTAAGGCATTAGACATCCTTCAAGCTCTAATTCTCATCATAAATAATAAACATAGAATGCCAACTACCATTTAAGAAGCCAATAATCATGAAGAATTCATATAATAAATCCATATTTACATAAGAAATAATCTTATGCCTATTAAGACATAAATATCCAACTTATTACAACTAAGGTGTTAGACATCCTTCAAGCCTTAATTCTCACCATAAACAATAAATATAGGATACCAATCAGCATTTAAGAAGCTAATAATCATCAAGAATTTATATAATCAATCCATATATCAACACTTTTCAAAGCTTTAATTTTATAATATATAAAATATTGTCTTTAGTTCAACTAAGGCGTAAAGCACAAATTAACCTTAATTGTCTTCTTAAACATGAATATTAGAACACTAAACAACATTTAATTAATCATTAACAAAAAAGTCATTATATTTGACATCAATTCTCTTTGTAAACATAATTTAGTTACATAAGGACTTCATAAAATTCATTAAGACATCAATATTTTTTTTTCCATTTCAACCAAGGTGTAAAACACCATTCAAGCATCAATTCTCATCTTAACATAAATTTTAAGGTGCTAATTAACTTATATAAACTCAATAATCATCAAGAGAGAATGAAATCAGTCCATATAAATCAACTATTTCTAAAGCCTCAATTGACGACATCCTCATCTTTCTTAACACCAAAGTTCGTCTCTTACATCACCATCAAGCTTAAAACACCATAAACACACTTATTTAAACATAGAACAAATATAAAAGAAATATGGCTAATTATAAATTACTTGAAATAAAAAGGAGAAAGTCACCAACTTGCTTAAAAGATGGATGAATAAACTAGATTCTCCTAACTTGATTTGGTAGCTACAAATGGAAGAAATGTTTTGGGAGGATTTAGATGAGCTCAGAATCATAAAAACTAAAGAAATTTAATGTTTAATCATGGAAATAAAAGGAAAAAGGTGGTGAAGCAATTGGGAAGGTGCAAAATGACAATTTTAGATGTGTTAACTTGTTTAACAAAATTATGCTCTTTTAGCTACCAATTGAGGTTTGATTGCTAAAAGTTCTTATTTTCATGCATTTTTTCTTAAGTATTTTATCTTGATGTTTAATGATTAATTAGTAATAAAATGAGTAGCCAAAATGGTTTTTAAACTTCATCAAAGTGCATCTTTTAAAGCATATAACTTACAGAACAAGTGTACAACTTATAGAAGCTTTGTTTCCAACACTTCCTTCCTTCCTCCAAGAAACTTCAAATAACAACTCCAAACATTTAAAACTCATCTAAAACACATCATTATCATGTCATTTAAATTTACATGGGCACACATTTTAGGCACATATTAAATAAACATATGCATTGACATCAAGATAAAGTAAATATGTAACTATCCAAGTCTTCCTTCCTTCCTTTCTTTAAGATACTTTACATACAAAATTTAGGCATTTAAAATAATTCTAAACACATTATTAAAATGTAATTTAATCACACATCAAGCACACTTACATACCTTAGTAACCATAAAAATAATGCACCTAACTTAGTTTATACATTGACTTTCATCATCCTCCCTCATTTCTTTTTAACATGTACTTTAACATAATGTTCTTCCACATATAATATTGGCATATTCTTCACCATTAAAATCATTCATGCATGTTGATTTAATCATCATTTCTTATAAATGTTTACTTACATAACTTAACTTACATTTACTTTGTCATGACTTAACATCTTTCACCTTCATATCTCTTAGTCATTCTTTCTAAATCCTATTATATCTTAATTACTTATCTTTTAATCATTAAAATTACCATAATTTCATTAAATTTATCCTCCTAATGTTCATTACTTAGGGGAAGGAGTTCTTATTTATGAGAGAACCTTAAGAACCAAGTTTTAGGCCTTACAATGTGCTTGATTAGATACGTTAGAAACATGTTTAGGGGCATTAATCAAACTAATTAATAATAATGATAAATTAGTACAAAGTGAATTAAAGAAACCCAAAGTTTGTATCCCTAAATTTAGGCAATTTGTGGGTGCCTAACTTATTCTGGAAGTCATACTCGATCAAACCTGATCTCTGATTGGTGAAGATGAATTGGGCCTTCTAAATGACTTAGTTTGGCTTATAATTTGTCCTTCCCAGATTATTATCCTGCCTTGGTCCCCTGTTGATCACAAATTCAAAAAGGGCTTTAATATTAAGGGAGACCTAAAGGATCCCCCTATTAATTCAAATGTAAGCAACAATTTAGGATTAACACTAATGTATGACCTTCATCCTCTTAATCCCCATTGATTAATAAAATTTAGTAGTCGTATGCAAGATTTCACTAGGTGCAACCCCAATCACTTGCTTGTGAAGCTCACAACTAGACAGGGTGTCACTAAGCATTAGTGAGTTTATTCAAGAGCATATTATTGCTTCTTGTATAGATTTCTCTTATAGCCTTTCATTATTTATTTTTATTTTATTTATTTTCTTTTTTTACCCTAGCTTTTACTTGGATCGCCTTTACGAGTTTTCAATACGACATGCTGCTCATTTCTACTTAGGTCGCATTTTTAGATTTTTTACCTAATAAGCTTTTCTTTTTTTTCTTTTTTATTATTTTTACTTTTTAGATATGGCTACATGAGAAACTAAGTTTATTATAGGCTCTAACTATAGATGTAAGGCATTGCCAAACATCTTTCAAATAGCCATTTGTTAAGGTATGCTTTTGCTATAGCAAAATAGACTAAGTAGTTATCTCACATTTCAGCTTCTAACATCTATTAGACTTGCCCTTGGTGGAGATTGACTGGAGTTACCACGAGGTCCTATTACGGATGTGTGATCATCCTAACCATTACATCTAGCACTTTTTGTGACCCAACTAGAGTCCACCATCAGTTCGAGGTCACACAGGATGTTGTAGTTTTTCTCTCTACATTCACAAAGGAACCCTTGACTTTTTGGATAGGATAATGACCACATGGGTTGATCGCAATGTTTACCACATCTTTATGGATAGGGCTTTTACATCTAACGGCTGACTTTAAGGTTTGGCTGCGCAACAATTAGTATGACTTTTTGGTCTCATCAAACATCCATAACCACAATGAACATATGAAGAAAGAACATCTTGTTTTTTATTTAGTCCAAAAAAAATGTTTAACAAGGATTACTTTGATTATGCAAATGTATTTCCTTTTGATACTCTGCTTATCATGAATGATCACAATTTTCATATTACATATTAATTAAATGCATGATCACTACTTTTAATAATAACGCACTAGATCAACCAATTACTTCGATCAACACCTTTGATGTGTTGGCTCCTTATTCTGTATCCCTTGTCTTCTTATCATTGTTTCTTTTTCATCTCCTATCACTATAGTGAGTGCCTTAATTTTTAGGGTTACAATTAAACAAGTGGAATCTCACTTACGACTCTTACTTTTTACCAATCATCAGGGGATTGAAAGGATGAGGGTTGTACATTAGCACAACCCTAACTGTTGGCACGCATTTAAGATTATAAGGGATCTTTTAAAAAGACCTTTGAAGGGTAGAAGTCCTTTCCATTGTTTGCTTGGTTAATGAATGACTAAAGCAAAACAATTGTTGTGTATGTAACCTTTACGAGTGCATAAATTGCACAAGTAATATAATGAAAAAAAAATATCATTTCCATGAGGATTGTTTTACATAAGTACTAATACAGTCTTAATTTTCTACTATTTAGCGATCAAATAATCAAGAAGAAAATAACTAAAAATTGAAATTGAAAAAACAATTATATAAAAATGAGATTTAATTAAAAAACTCTTATGGAAGTTATAATACTATTCCATAAATATATCAAGATAATTGTTTAAATTAAGATTGAGTTGTGCTTGATAATGGATTTTCCTAATTTACCCAAAAATCTCTCTTGAAATTATGCCTACTTTTATGATCACAAAATTTAATAACAATACATTAAGTATCATAAATAATCCTTGAATATATCTAGAAGTTGCACCTACTTTTGTGGTCTCAATCTTTTAGTTTAATATGTTAAGACTAACCCTAGACTCTCACTTTCACTCCATCATTTGGAATCTCAAATAATGCACATATGTGGTTGTTCATACATACAAGATCAATTAAGCTAAAACATATTAAATCAAGACACCTAACACAATTAAAGAAAAATCACTTCATAGATTAATGAACTAAATATTGGACTTTTATCCTAATCCATATAATTGAAAAATTAGTTCATCCTAGAAGAAAAAGAAACAAAGAAGAAGAAATCCATTGAATTCAAAAGAAGAGTCATACTAACAAAAATAATGAAGCCTAAGAAAAACTCTCTACATCTTTACAAAATCTTCTTTTTTATTAGTGTAAATGTGGGATCCACTTTTCTATCTTAAAAATCTACTCTTTCTTTGCCTAGGAATCTCTATCAAAATAGGTCAAATCTCTATCTTAAAAGGTAGCTCGCATTGCATTTTAAAATCTAGATCTCATGCCTTGCATAGCCCGATGCATAGGTCATGTAATAACTCATATACTTATCTACTAAGCTTGAATCTATGTCTGCTAACTAGTCAACTCTGTGTTACCACATGATCATATGCATGGGCCATGCAACAACCTATGCAACATTATTGAAAATTGCAATTTAGCTCTTTTTTTGAGAATTCCCTATCGAGCACAAAAAAAAAATTAATAATTTTAAAATAAAAAACTATAAAAAAAGGAATACTCATAAGTTATAACCTAAAAATATAATCTAAAAGGCTCATATCAAACTCCTTCAAACTTGGAGTTTTGCTTATCCTCAAGCAAAGAAAAAAAATAATAAGAGAATTTTTTAAATCATAATTGCAAACCCTTAAACTTAGAAAATTCTATAATAAACCAACATAATCAAACTCATAAGAAAATTTATGACATTGAAGTTCACTCTTAAAATTTTGCATGTAAGTCTAAGCATAAATCAATTTAGAAATATGCAAAAACCATAATATACCGTTTTCACCTTTGATGCAATTTAAAAACAAATATAATACAAGTCAGCATTGTCAAACCTCTTCCTAAAATAGTGTTATACATAATTCCATAAGCAAGAACACATAATCAATCTCTACTAATGAAATTACACACCTCATCAAGGATCAAAAGGTCTTTATTTGCTTGTAATAAGGCTAAAATTGCCAAGAAAGAGTATAAAAGGTACAAGCAAGAGAATTCTAAGAGTTAAAATAATCAAGTGACATTAAAAATTAATGTTGGCCCTTAAGCACCAAGAAAGAGGGTTGAATTGGTGGGAATTTAAAAATTTAGAGGGAAGATAAAGAATTTGGGAGATTGAAGGTGAATGAGAAGGAATGAACTCATAATATTTTTATAGTGGTTCAGGTGTTAATGAACCTACATCCACTCCCCAATTCTTCACAATTGATGTTATACTAACTAACAATGGTGTTTTCAAATTCACACCAATCTTGTACAATATGCTTTAATGGCTCACACACAACCTTACAATTTGTGTTTTAATACTCTCATAAAAATCTCACTCAAGTGTTTTCTAAAATGCTCACACTTAACCAAAGACAAGAGTTTTGACAACTGGGCTAACTCTCAAGCCAAATTACAATGGTGTTGACAACTAGGCTAACTCTTAAACCTAATTACAATGGTGTTTATTGTTTACACCCAACAATATTAACTCACATATAAAAAATAAAGTTTGATAAGTAAAATTGCAAGAGTTTGGCTATAATCAATGATATTCTCTTGCATTCATATATGTTTGGTGTAGTATGTATAGGCAATAACCACCAAAGAGATATTACAAATAAACTATATCTAAATCTCTAAGGTAAGCTAGACAGATTTTGCATTAAATGCATGTCATACTAGTTTTGCAGTCATAATTAGTATTTAGCGGTCACAAATTTCCTATTTGCACTAGAAAGACTAAAATCGTAGTGGAGAATCCCATTTTGTTTATAACAGCTAGTCCACATAGCATGCAACTATTAGTTTTCTAAGAAAAAATGCCATTGCATTTATTCAACCAACCAAAAGTCACAGTTGCGATTAAGGTTCTTTTTAGATGTGATAGTGATCGAAAATCCTTCTATTTGGTAAGGTAAAAATGTTTCATGTTCTTAATAGCTTTTTCACCCTCATGAATTTCGATATGCTAATGGTTATCTTAAATACTTGGCAAGTTTTGGTTATAGACTTAGTTCCCTCCATGCAATTACAAAAGTCACAGTCGCGACTAGAAACGCGAACATCACCGTGAATCATGTTGTACGACAATAATGTCTTTCTTGGCTAGATTGAGGCTGCAATTTGCTCTGTGAATTCGTCTGGTTCAAGTTCATCCATCTTGATTACAAGTTCGTGATCGCGATTTTGAGGTTCTTGACCATAAATTTGTATGCCTTACACCATGTTTGAGATTTAAACTTCCATCCAACTTTCAATGCAAACCTATCTTAAAAACTGCAAAAATAACACTTAAATAAAATGTTAGAACCTATCAATCTACATTGTCAAGATCAAAAGAGACCTTTGACTTATGTTTAACCAACCTAGTCTAATAATCTCTTCCTTTTTTATTTTAACAACTTAGATTGATTTTACTAAAGGAAATGAATTGCATAAGTGTGAAGTTGAGATGACTAACATTTTTTAATATAATACTTGTTGAGAGACTAATTTTACTAAAGATTTACATCTTTGATTAGATTGCTCCCCCTCAACTTATGCTTATCTTGATTATATGTCATGCAATTTCTTTTACTACTATTTCTCTCCCTTTTTGGCAAGATAAAAAAAAGAGTAGAATTTAAAATTGAGTGAAAATGCATGGGTGACATGATTCAAATAGGAATTGGGATAGTAAATAGAAGAGCAATCCTACATCATAAACAAATACATAAAGCATAAATTGCAAATAATTTTATTTATGTATATAAATAGAAACATAAAGATATGAGATCACAAACTTAGGCTATAAAAAAATAAAATAAAAGAAAAAAATACTACAAGCCTATGAAAGAACATTAAAAAATTGAAGAGCTATCATCATCTCTAAAATCAACAATTTCTTCATCTACATATCCTTTTTGTGCTTCATCCCCCTTCTTCCACCTCTTTAACTTCTTTTTCTTTTAAAGTATCCTCCCAATCTTTAAAATCATGGAGGTGGCAAGGCAGCACCCACCTTCTCTTTGAGATCAACTAAGTCACTGTGAAGGTGGAAAAGTAAAAGAAATCTCCTTTTGATCATCCTCGTGACTTTGATCCATTTTTAATTTATTGAGAATAGAGAGATGGTAGAGCATTTGGTTTTAGATTTAGGCTTGAGAGATGGAATAGGTTGGGTACCCTTCTCTATCACAAGTCTCTTCCTATTTGAGGCTTAAGAGAATTTAAGCTTTTTAGCCCCAAAAGAACCCAATGTATAAGTATGAGAATTTGGGTGTATAGCCTTAACATTGATGAAGTAGGGCAAGTCAAGGAAATTGTGGGATGGCAAACATTTCTTTGTGAGGAATTTTTCATTTTCCTTATTTAGTGCCTCCACATACCTATAAATTATTGTGACATGAGAAGGTAGAAGGAATTAGCTATTGGGTTTGGTACTCATATGAATCAATCAATCCACAAGGTATCAGCAAGTTGGGGTGGGTTTGTTTTTGGTTAAGCAAAAAATAAAGGTTAGGTCCTTTTAAGAGATCTTTTATTTTCCATCACCTCTGGCATTTACATAAAAGGTGATGATACAATGAAAGATCCATTTGGAAGGGTTCAGATATACTTGGCCAAAGATGTTTTTAGGTCATGTTTGGTTTCAATGGAAATTCCAGACTAAAATTTAGAGTAAATGATACTAAGTGCAAAGATAATGAAAGGGATATCATCTCCCACTTGAAGGTTGAAAAGGTTAAAGAGTAGTTTAAAGGTTATAAAGAAAGGGTCCCTAAAAACCTAAAAAATTAACCTATATTGACCTACTCTGGATTGGGCTCTTCTACTCAATGTGACCGTGCACATGAACTCTTTAATGATTTCTTCATATCCAGGTTCATCTCAAAAGATAAACTCATTCTAGCCTAAGTTGGATAAGTAGGCATGAATTTCATCATTGATTCGCAGGGATTCAAGGAGAAAGGTTGAAGGAATATTATTGGGTTGGATGATTTTGGTAGAGTTGGCTTTGTGATGATCTTTCTGTTCTTTAGTGATCCCTTTCATCAAGTGAAGGGTAGGATGACTAAAGGGTTGGGTTATGCCCTTTCCTTTCTCTACTCTAGAGAGCTTTTTGGGAGCTATTAGAGAAGTTTGAAGGTGGTAGAATTTTTGAGACAAGAAAATGAAAAGAGATCAAGAGAATATGTTTAAAAGTGAAATAGAAGAGTGTTAGAAGGGTTTAAATAAGCAAAAATTTGCTAAAAAAATGGTCAAATTGGCAATAAATGAGGGGTACGATCGGTTGGCAGTCAAATCAGTTAATGTTTGGTGATTACTCTAATTTTTTATCTCAAACCTCAAGTTACGACACTAATTACAAAAAATTTGAGTAACAGATAAAAATTCCTCAAAAATTAATGAAGTCAACGATCAAAACTTTTGAATTTTGGAAAAATTTGAGATAGAGATTTGAGATCCAGATTGTAAATTTGATGTATGACAGAAAGTTTGACAAGTGCCTATAAGTTGCAACCACAAAAGGAAAGTAGCGACCACGAATTACAAGGCAATAATAAAAATAAAGAGGAGATAAGAATTGTCCTTGCTAATTATAATCCACTTAATGTATAAATGATTAATTCATGCAAATTGGCATAGAGAAGCACATTTGCATTAGGAATAAAGACATCCAAAGTAGAAAAGTGCACATCTGTCAAATACAACATTCATTTACTTAAAATTACAAACTAAATAAGAAACATTCTATATGATCTGATTTTCACTTTAGGGAGCTTCTATCGAGCATTCCAGTTTCCTTTTAATGAAGTTCATCCTTTCTTCATTAAGGGATTTAGTAAAAATATCTGCAAGTTGATGATTAATGTCTATGAACTCCAACACTACATAACCATTTTAGACATGATCTCTAAGAAAGTGATGCCTAATGTCAATGTGTTTACTCCTAGAGTGTTGGATGGGATTCCTTGAAAGATTTTATTGCACCTGTACTGTCACATTTGATGGGAATGTGATCAATAATTTTGTCATAATCCTTTAGTTATTATTTCATCTAAAAAAATTGGGTGCAACAACAACCGTCAGCCACATATTCTACTTTAACGATGGATAAGACAACTGAAACTTACTTCTTACTAAACCAAGAAACTAAGCATTCTCTTATAAATTAGCAAGTTCTATAAGTGCTTTTTTTTTATCTAGCAAGCTACGGTATAATCTGCATCTGAATATCCTAAAATGCTAAAAGATGAATTCCTAGGATACCATAAACCTAAGTGCAATGTACCATGTAAATACTTAAGAATCCTTTTAACAACATTAAGATGTGATTCATTAGGATATAATTGAAATCTAGCACACATGCATATACTAAACATGATGTCAGGTCTAAAGGCAGTGGGATAGAGTAGAGAATCAATCATACCACTATATCACTTTTCATTAACAGACATACCTAATTCATCTTTGTCTAGTTTGATGGCAGCACTCATTAGCATCTTTGCTACTTTACATCCTTCCATGCCAAAATTTCTTAAGTATATCCTTTGTGTACTTGGCTTGGTTCATGAATATGCACTATTTGCTTTGCTTGATTTATAGGCCAAGAAAAAACTTGAGCTCTCCCATCCTGCTTATCTCAAATTCCTTAGTCATTCACATGACAAAATCCTTACAAAGAGATTCATTAGTATCACCAAATATAATATCATCAACATATATTTATACAATGTGTGTGTCTTGATTATGCCTTTTATAAACATGGTAGCATCAACCTTCCCTTTCTCAAAATTATTTTGTAAAAGAAATAAGTTAAGCCTTTCGTACCAAGCTCTTGGAGTTTGTTTCAAACCATATAAGGCTCTATTAAACATGATTTGGAAAGATGTGAGAGTTAAAACCAGGAGGTTGTTCAACATAAACTTCTTCCTTAATGAGACCATTTAAAAATTCACTTTTAACATCCATTTGAAAAAGTTTAAAGTTCATGTGACATGCAAAAGCTAATAGAACCCTAAGGGCCTCTAATCTTACTATGGGGGCATAAGTTTCATAATAATCATTGTCTTCCTCTTGGTTGTATCCTTTTGCAACCAATCTAGCTTTGTTTCTAGTAATGAAATCTTACTTATCTAACTTATTCCTAAACACCCACTTGCATCCTACAATAGGGTGTTCCTTAGGCCTAGGAATAAGTTTCCATACTTTGTTTCTCTCAGATTGGTTGAGTTCCTTTTGCATGGCAATCACCCAACTTTCATCATCAAGAGTCTCATCAATTGATTTTGGCTCAAATTGAGAAATAAATGCA
Organism: Omphalea diandra; assembly: GCA_949677035.1. Classification (NCBI taxonomy): domain Eukaryota; kingdom Viridiplantae; phylum Streptophyta; class Magnoliopsida; order Malpighiales; family Euphorbiaceae; genus Omphalea; species Omphalea diandra. The sequence goes on from CATIWR010280405.1 coordinate 43,053, forward strand.
AGATTATTATCTAAAGCATTAAGTTGAGATCTAGTACTTACACCTTTAGATGTATCACTAATAATTAGATCCTTTAGGTGATGTTTAGAGAATCTTCAATCCTTGGAAAGTTCTTGATCTGAAATTTTTGCTTGTTGTGGTTAGAATTCCTATTCTTCTTTTGATGACTTGTCTTCATCATGGTTTTTAACAATCTCTCTTGAAGTTGACTCCAACTCCATTTTCTCTAAACTACCTACAAGATCATCAATAAGAGAACCTTTCCCAATATCAAGTTTACTATATTCAATAAACACAATGTTCATTGACTCCTTAACAATAATAGTACTTTAATTGAATATTTTATAAGCTCTACTAGAGGTGGAATATCCTAGAAAAAGACCTTCATTTGTCTTAGAATCAAAATTTCTAAGGTTGTCCTTAGTATTTAAAATGTTGCACTTGCACCCAAAAACTATTAGGTATGACAACTTAGGCTTTCTACCATTCCAAAGCTTATAAGAAGTTTTATTGAGAGTGAGTCTTTTGAAAACACAGTTAGCAATGTAATAAGAAGTATTGATGGCTTCGGCCCAAAAGTAATTAGGTAAGGAATACTCATTGAGCATAGTTCTAGCCATCTCTACTAGTGTTTTATTTTTCCTCTCTACAACGTCATTTTGTTGTGGTGTTCTATGAGTTGAAAAATTATTAGAAATCCCATTTTCTAGACAATAAAATTCAAAAGATTCATTTTTGAAATTCTTTTCCATAATCACTCCTTATAGAAGAAATGAAGTAACCCTTTTCATTTTGAACTCTTTTTGCAAAACTTTTAAAAGCATCAAAAGTGTCATGCTTATGAGCTAGAAATGATACCCAAGTAAACCTAGAGTAGTCATTAACTAGGACAAGTGCATCATATTTTCCACCTAAACTAGCACTCCTAGTAGGTCCAATCAAGTCCATATGGATAAGTTGAAGAGGTCTAGATGTACTTACAATTGAATTTGCCTTGAATGGAGATAGTTGTTGCTTTCCCATGTGGCATAGTCTACTTGTCTTGTCCTTTGAGAATTTTAGCTTAGGAAGACCTTCCACTAGCTTTTCTTTTGATAGACTTTGTAGGAGTTCCGTGCTAGCATGACCAAGTCTTCTATGCCAAAGCAAACTTTGAGGGTGGTTATCACACGATCGCAACTTTTGAGAGTGGTTAGAACACAATGGCAATATTTTTCTGGATGACCAATGGAAAGCTGACACGTGGACTAGTTGTTAGACACAAACGAGATTCCTTTATAGAAATTGAAAATTCACGACCGCGAAACAATACTAACCATCGCGACTTCAGCCTGACAAACATTTAATGTTGAATTTGCCTAGTACATCTTTAAGATTTGTTAATAGTTTTGGTTTAGCATCTCTTTAGTGGATATGAGCTATAAACACTCCATCAAATAGATGTAAATGCAAGAGAATTCATTAATTTATAACCAAACTCTTACATATTTGCTACTCATTCTTTCAATTCTTATTTATGCTTTAAGTGATTATTTGGTATGAGCAATAAACACCATTATAAGAGGTTTTAGTGTGATCCTTGAAAACACTTATAAGAGATTTTTGTGTGAGCCTAAAAAACATAAGTTGTAAAAGTTTGGTGTGAGCTTGGCAACACCCATTGAGTTGAGTGAAACACCTAATTATAGAGAATTAAGGAGTGGACATAGGGTTGATTAATACCTGAATCACTATAAACTCTTATATCTATTATTCTCTTCTTCTACTCAACTTCTTAAACACCTTATCCCTTATTTTCATTTTTAATTGAACAACAATTCAACATCCCTTCTTAGTGTCCTATGCCAACAAATGGTATCAGAGCCAAGTCTCACAAATAAATCTTAATTGGGTGAGCAAAGATCATAGCACAAGAGGGAATCCACTCACACCTTAAGCCCTACTTTGATCGATTTGACTATACTCATTGGAAGTCTAGGATGGAGATTTATCTTAATACATATGTAGTGGATCTTTAGGATGTTATAGTTAAAGAATGGAAGCCACCCACTAAAGTAGTAGATGGAAATGAAGAATTCATCCTAAGAGAAGAATGGGTTAAAGCTTATAGAAGGTCAAATGGCAAGAACAAGAGAGCCATGACAATTCTTCTAAGCTCTCTCTCAATGAAAGAGATTGGAAGAGTACAACACTGCCAAATAGCTCATGCCATATGAAAGACCCTAGAAAATTATCTTGAGGGCACAACACTTATCAAATCAAGTAGATTGGAAATGTACGTGACATAATGAGATCTCTTCATGATGAAAGACCATGAAAGCATCACCAAAATGACAAATACACTTCTTTCTATTGTCACAAACATGAAGAAATTTGGAAGGACTCTCACTAATTATGAGGTAAATACTAAAATCCTTAAAACTCTTCCATTAGATAAATTTAGTGCAAGAGTTTGCAGTATTTAAGAGTCTAATCTGAAGATTGGGAAGGTTCTTATAGTTTTTTTAATATGCAAACT
>CATIWR010280415.1:0-11207 GCA_949677035.1 Omphalea diandra
AAATCTATGTTGATGATATTATCTTTGGTGCTACTAATGAATCTCTTTGTGAGGAATTTGCTAAGTGTATGACTAGGGAATTCAAAATGAGCATGATGGGAGAGCTCAAATTCTTTCTTGGTCTACAAATCAAGCAACTCAAATAAGGGATCTTCATCAACCAAGCCAAATACACAAAGGAGACACTAAAGAAATTTGGCATGGAAGGATGCAAAGTAGCAAAAACTCCAATGAGTAGTACCATCAAGCTAGACAAGGACAAATCAGGTAAGACAGTAGATGAAAAGAGATATCGAGGTATGATCAGATCTCTACTCTATCTTATTACTTCTAGGCCAAATATAATGTTTAGTGTTTGCATGTGTGCTAGGTTTCAATCCTCTCATAGGGAATCTCATTTGAATGTTGTGAAGAGAATTTTCAAATATTTACATGGCAGTATTCACTTAGGACTATGGTATCCTAGGAACACATCTTTTTAGCCTAGTTAGGTATTCGGATGCAGATTATGTGGGAAGCTTATTAGATAGAAAGAGCACTTCCAGGACTTGCCAATTCATAGGTGAATGTTTAGTTTCATGGTTTAGTAAAAAGCAAGTATCGGTTGCCTTATCCACCGTAAAAGTCGAGTATGTGGTGGCGGGTTGTTGTTACACCCAAGTTCTTTGGATGAAACAATAATTAAAGGACTTTGGCCAAGCAATTGATCACATTCCTATCAAATGTGATAATACTAGTGCTATCAATCTTTTAAAGAATCTTATCCAATACTTTAGAAGTAAGCATATAGATATTAGGCATCACTTTCTTAGAGATCATGTGCAAAAAGTGATGTTATGTTAGAATTTATTGACACTAATCATCAACTTGCAGATATTTTCACTAAACCTCTAAATGAAGAAAGGATGAACTTCATTAAGAGAGAATTGGGAATGCTTAATGGAAGCTCCCTCAAGTGAAAATTCTTGTTTGATCTTGTGTGACATATGTGTGTGATATGTTTGATTGATGATTGTTATGGAAGGTTTTATTATTTATTTCTAGGGGATCACATGTTTTTCAAAAATTTCATTCTTATCCTTGCTGACTCACAATTCGCGGTCGCTATTCCTTCTTCACGATCACGAATTACAAGTCCACTTCTATCGGCTATCATATGTCAATTCGCGATCGCGAAATTTCTCTCCACCGTGAATTTCGATCATTAATTTCAAAATTCTGACCGTTATAACGCGTATTCTCGAGAAAAATTTGTCTGTTACTCAAATTTTCTAGAATTTGCAGTCACGACTTCCATTTTCACAGACGCAAATTTGAGTAACCGCCTCACATTTATTTGATTTGATGGCTAACCGTTTCCAACCCTTCATTTAATCAATTTCTAGTCATTTCTTCAAGCCTATAAATACCCCCTCCAACAGTTTTTTTCTCACATCTACTCCAAACAACTTCTACTTCTCAAATCATTCTCAAAATCTTCTAAGGCTTCTTCATCTATTACCATAGCTCTAAAAAAATTCTCCAACGCAGACAAGGGCAAAGCAGTGGCTTAACCCTCTGCACGTCCTATCCTCCACCTCATGAAGGGCACAACAAAGGAAGAGAAAGAAAGATATAAGGCAAACTCTTCTAAGGTAATTGTCCCCAACAAGATTCCCTCCACATTCATGCTCAAAACCTTGGGTTTCAATGATGAAATTTGCGCATTTTTGTCCAATCAAGGGTGGAACGAATTCATCTTATGAGACGAACCCAGGTATGAGGAGGTGGTATGAAAATTCATGTGCATCGTGGAACTCAGCCACAAAGCCGAATCAAGGGTGGGCCAATATAGGTTAATATTTTAGGGCTTTGGCGATCCTTATTTCATAACATTCGACCAATTATCCTCTCTTTTCAATTTCTAAGTCAAAGAACACATACCCTTCATCATCTCCGTACTTGATGTAATCTACTCCAAATTTTTGTCGGAGATATCCATTGAGACTAAACACGACTCCCGTTCTTCCCTCTTCAAACACATAAAAACCTTACCTTTGTGGATCCTTCATCGGATCATCACTTTCTCCATCAATGCGAGGGGTGATGGGAATGAGAAAGTTTCACAAAAAGACTTGGCATTCTTATTTTGCCTTGTCAAAAACAAACCTATCCAAAATGGTTGTTGCCTTGTGGATCAACTAATCCACATGAGCACAAAGCCGAAGAGCTAGTTTTTACTCCCTTCTCATGTCACAGCCATTTACCGATTCGTTGGAGCTCTTAATGAGGAAAATGAGCAATTCCCCACTAAGAAGCTCCTTCCCTTGCAAAACTTCCTCGACCTAACATATTTGATCAATGCCAAAGCCATCCATTCGAACACTTACACCTATACCCTTGGCGCGGTAGGGGCAAAGAAAGTGGAGTCCTCTCATGTTTTGAAATAAAAGATGCTTCAAATCGACAAAGGAACAACACAAGTCCCTTTTCCTCCTCCTCAAACAAAAGCAAAGACAAAGTTGTCTCTTGCCACCTTAGATCACAAATTAGACAAAATGATGAGGATGATGAAGCGAAGGCTCCTCTTCCTTTCACATCTTCACAGCGATATGGTGGATCTCCAAGAGAAACTCAGAGTCCTTCCATGTCATCTTTTGAACTTTATGGAATTTGAAGATACAAAAGATGGAGATGACAATGGAGACGAAGTTGCAGATGGAGATGAAGTCGAGGGAACAACACCTGCGCAAGTTAAAGACACTTCTAGTGATGATGAGTCTTCTACTTTCTAGTTTAAGGATCTCTTTGTATTTTTTTTGTTTAAAAGTTTGTGATCCCATAGTTATAAATAAATAAAAGTTGTTTCTTTGCCATTTTGTAATCTTAAGTGATTATTATCAATTGCTTTTTTATATTTACTTTTGCTCCTTATCAATACTTATGCATGAATTTACTTTTTCTTCTTTATGCACCCTCTTTTTGATTTTGCCAAAGGGGGAGAGATTGTATGAATCTAAGCTTAAGGGGGAGAAACATCTGAGTTTAAAAATTATAGCATAAGTTAAGGGGGAGCATCATACTTATTGTTTCTTAATTTCACTTTGTTTGAATGAATGATATACTTAGCAAATTTTTGTCTTAAGTATTCATTGAATCATTATTTACACTCCAACTTCACTTTTTATGCTTTATTACTACTAAGGGTCAATCTAAGTTGTCAAAATCAAAAAGGGGGAGATTGTTGGACTAGGGTAGTTAACCCAAGTCTTGAACCTCTTTTGATCTTGACAAAGGAGATTGATCATGTATAATATTTCAAATTAGTGTTATTTTGCAGCCTTTAGGTTTTATCTAAATTGGAAGTTGGAGGTAGCTCAAAAATTCTTCAAGTATAAAAATTGACTTCAAAATCGCGACTGCTACTTTGTATTCGCGACTGCGATCTGTAAAGAAGCTTTGCTAAAAAGCAGACAGGCAAAATTGTGGAGCTATTCTCGATCGCAATTCATCCAAATGAAGGAGTCCAAAATTGACAGATGAAATCGCAGTGAGTGTGTCATGACTGCGAAGTTCGAAGTAACTTAAAAAGGAAGCAAGTCCACAGCCATAGCATGACACGTGTTCCAGCAGACTGTTAGAAGTCAAATTTCACGGAGGCATCTTATTGGTAGCGACCGCAAATCATGAAGAAGAAGATAACCATTTTTGGCAAACAAATTTGTGTCCTCTGTCGTGTATTGTACAAGAAAGCTCGTGACCGCGACTTTTGAAGGTAGGTAAAAGGCAAGGGCTATATTTTTCTTGTGAACTAATCAGAAGTTGCCACGTGGACTAACCGTTAAACACAAATGGGATTTTTCTTCAAAAATTTGGATTTCACGACCACTAATAAGTAGTAGCGACTGTGAATTGAGACTGTCAAGCATTTAATGTTGAATCTGTCAAACATGTCTCAAAGATTTGATGAGCTATGATTTGCAACGTCTCTTTGGTGAAGTTTGGGTATAAATACTCCACCAAACAGCCATAAATAAGGTTGCTAAGAAATTTATTACAAGTCATTAAAGTTCTCAATCTTTGCTACTCATTTTCTTCAATTTTCTTTATGAAATTATAAGTGTTAGGTGTGAGCATTAAACACCAAGTTGTAAGGTTGTAGTGTTAGCATGTAAAAACACTTCAAGATAGGTTTAAGTGTGAGCCTAGTGAAACACTTGAGTGAGGTTGTGTGTTAGCCTAAAAACACATTGTTGTATGGTTGTGTGTGAGCCATCAAAACACAAGTTGTACAAGTTGGGTGTGAGCTTGAAAACACCTTGAGATAGTGAAATACCCAATTAGTAAATTAGGAAGTGGACGTAGGGTCGATTATACCTGAACAATTATAAATTGTTGTCTCCATTCTACTCATTCTTCTTCCCCTCCTCCTTGCTTTTGAAATTTTTATACACCAATTCAACCCCCCTTCTTGATGCTAAGGGACAATAACAATTGATATGCAAGTGTAAATGCAATAGATTGATTTTTGTCATGAACTTGCAAAGCAAACACTACTATTGGGAATTCATGTGATTCAAGTGATATTTGATGTTGCTGGCCAACATATAACAAGTGAAACATTTGATAAAAAACATGGGCCAACAAGACATATAGGTCCCTTTTCCAAGTGATTTGCAAGTGTTTGACAAGCTGGTCACAATATCCTTTTAGTTCCATATGCAAGTGTTCATTCACAATGGTATACCAAGTAATCATTAAGAGCATATAATTCTCATTTGACTTGTATTCACATGTAAAATGTAAGAATTCAATCACATGTACATGAACATATTCACATCATAAAATTATCACACATAAACACCTAATTATGGTTTTTACTCACTTTTCAATATGATCAACCCTTATGGTAGGTTTGGTTCTCTCTTTAGGGCTTCTTCCAAGTGTTGAGATCCTAACATTTGATGCATACATGGTTATAAGTAAGTCAAAATGATTATGAATGTTTGGTATGCAATTATGGCATGATCTATGCAAGTGGACCTAGTGTTTATGCATATTTTCCTTATATGATAGCCTAACCTTGTTACACTCTCACAGCAATAACTCTTGATATACTTATCCAAATGGCTTTATTCTTTTTTTCAAATAAAATAGACACATAATTATACAACATTCAAATTTGAGGTCAATATAAGACAAATAGAAAATATAGTGAATTTTTGAATTTTTCCCAGACACAAAAAATGTGATGAATTTTTGAATTTTGGCCTATTTTAATGTTATCTCAGTCTGAGTATGTCTTACATTCTTAGGTGTATCTCAAATTTTATAAGTCCAATTGTAAAAATAATCTACCAGAATTTACAAAACACATAAATGAACATTTTTCATATTTTACTAATTGTCTAATTCAGTCTATAAAGTTAGCAAAACAAATAACCAATCTCAGGTTGAGCAGGTTTGTAACATGTTGACAATCAGTCATAATGAAGGTGCAATATCTCATCAACCTTGTTAAATTTGGCATTAATATTTAGCAAGCATGTAGATTAGACATAAATATACAACATTAAAGTTTGGTACATCATCAAATTCTAAATCTATGGCCATCAAATTCTAAATCTAATGCCATCAAATTCTTAGAAAACATAATTGAAAGACAGGTGAGATTTCATTAGGTTCAAGGTCAGTCACAATCACTGAGCCATATTTCTTTCCACATAACAAATCAAGCAAAACTACTTCACAAGTATTTATAGAGGATATAAATCTATAAATTTCATGTTTTGTTTTTGTCTAAATCAGAACATAAAGTCATCAAAATATAAGAAAACATAAAGACTGAGGTGATTTCAGTTGGTAGTGAACCAGCCCTAATGAAGGAGCCATATCTCCTCACACACATCAAATTAAGTAAAAATGTTTTACATGCATTTATATGGGCCATAAAGCTACAACTTTCACATTTTACACTTTCCATAATTCCTTTTATAGTGTTATGAAATTGTGGTTACAAAATTATGCTCTAACAACAAAACCAACATGATCAACTATTGTTTATCTTGAACTTCAACTTCCATACATGAGCTCTACTTTAAATACTCCATAATTCCTACTAAACATGCATGATTAACATGTCATGAAGGGTTAATTTCATATGGGAAGAAGATAAATTAACTTACCAATTTTTCAAGACCAAAAAAAGCTTAGAAATCCTTTCTAGGTAGTTCACTCTTCTCCCTCTTCTTCTTCTTCTTCTTCTTCTTCTTCTTCCTCCTTTCTTATTTTCTTCCTTTGCTCTCTCTTTCTTTTACTGCCTCTCACATTTAACCTCTCTATTATGATCATAAAGGCTGAAAAATTCCACTTATAAACCTATTATAACAAGATAAAATCATGGTGTTTCACTTCCACTGGTTGGAAGTTCACTTTTTCTATTTTAGTCCTTATGCTTCATACCTTCATCACTTTCATCCATCTCTTAATTCCCATATGCTCCTTATACTTTTAAATAAGCTCTAAAACACCATTATTTATGATGTTATAACATGCACACAACATAAGATAATTTGTTATGCAATAAAATGTTACATGTATGTTCAAGTGTCCCAAATGCAATGGTGCAAGTGTCATCATCGTGCTTATCCAATTCATATGTCTAAACGATCATTTATCCAATGCATATGCTCATGTAGGATTTAAAATAATTTATGTAATGAATATGTTCTTGTGATAATGCCAATGAATATTGATAGGGATGTTACAAGTACCCTCAAACTTAGATGATTATGTCACCACTTTGGAGGATAAGGAGGAGGAGGAAGACTGAGTTGTCGACTACTGCTTTAGTTTCTTAGGATTTTTCTCTTTTTATCTTGTTTGTACTTTATTGAACATATTAGTAGTATAAGATAATTACTTGGGTGATCTTTAGGAGCCCCTTCTTAGATGCTTGATTGAACAATTCAGACTTTAAAAGATATTCTAAGGTGATTTCACCTCAATTTTTTTAAATTTTGATGCTTTCTTAAGTATAGACATTCAATTTGATGTTAGAATCTGATGTGTAATCCAAATGTGTAATTATATTATTTCTATGTGTTTGCTTGTATATGTGTCCTTTAGGGACAGGAGAGACTCTGCCTAAAATTCTATAAAAAACTTAATTATATATATATCAAAAGTGGTATGTGCAGACAACTTGAGTGGTCTATATAGGTAGGCATAACTATTCACAGTTGTCAAGAACTATTCATTTTATCCTTCTTCTATAAATATCCCATCCTTAATTTTCACACCTATATCTGCCATTTTTGCACTTCTCACTATGGCCAAGCCATTTTTGAAGTCTCTCTTACCCTAAAATTGGTATGATTTACCTTAGACAGGTTTCAGATCCCTTTGTTACCTTTCATCTATCCAAATCAACCTGGATTTCCTTCGAGCAACTTGTGATTTATAGGATCCCATTACCCACTCTTTTTACTTTAAAGACACTGAGATCCACTCACTACTGGAAGAATTTGGTGATATCCTTGACTATCAGATCACGAGTGTCGACCAAATTGTGCTACCACTTCTAAGCCATCCACATGTTTGAAAATTGGGGTTATTTGACTTGTCGTACGATGAGGTACCCATGTACACCTTAGGTGAGGAGAAGATCCTCACATCTCCCTTTTTTGCTCTTTATCCTTTTAGGAACCATGCTCAAGTGACATAAACCAGTATTCTAGCAACTATCTTAATGGGAGAGTTTTTGTTATGAAAAGACAATAGGGAGGTAGATTTGTAAATCCTGCCTCTTATTGAAGAAATTGAGCTAAAAAAGACATGAGTCCTTATGATTCTTAGTGAAACCAATATAAGTTTGGGTAGAGTGTCCCTCTGTGTGTGTGATTCTTTCTCTAAGAACCTACTATTACTCCAGGTAAAAAATTTTCTTACAACCTTTTTATGTTATTATTTCTATTTATTCTTTACTTTTATTTTTATTACCCTATCACATATTTCCTATTGAGGCCTCTACCTCTGACGATGCTGACTTTAAGGCTTCATTGCATGACAGCTTGGAGCACAACCTTGATTTCACCAAACAGTCATAACATCAATGAGCATATGTAAAAGAACTTCTTGTGTTTCATTTAGTCTAAAGAAATGTTTGATAAAGACTACTTTTGTTATTGCAAATGTTTCTTCTTTTGATATTATGCTTAGCACAAATCATTATAATTTGCATATCACATATTAATTAAATACATATCATTATTTTTAATAATGGCATGTTGGATTATCTAATTGTCTTATTCAATACTTTTGGCATATTGACTTTCTACTTATTGGCCCTTGAGCACCAAGAAGGGAGGGTTGAATTGGTGGGAATCTAAAAAATTTGGAGGGAAGATAAAGTGTTTACAGATTGGAAAAGGAGTAGAAAGAAAGAACACATAATATTTATAGTGGTTCGGGTGTTAACAAACCTTACCTCCACTTCCCAATTCTTCACAATTGGGTGTTTCACTAACTCAAAATGGTGTTTCCAAACTCACACCAAACTTGTACAATATGTTTTAATAGATCACACACAACCCTACTATTTGTGTTTTAAGGCTCACACAAAAAACCTCACCCAAATCTTTTACAAAGGTGCACACTTTAACCTATTATAAGAGTTTTGACAGTTAGGTTAACTCTCAAATCCAATCACAGTGGTATTGAATGCTTACACCTAATAACAATAACTCACATACAAAGAATAAGAAGTTGTGAAGTAAATTTGCAATAGTTTGGCTACAATCAATGAAATTCTCTTACATTCATGTATATTTGGTCAATTATTTATAGGCAACAACCATTAAAGAATAATAAACTATGCCTAAATCTCTAAGGTAAGGTAGGCAGATTTTTCATTAAATGGCTATTAGATTGATTTTATGATCATGACAAGCATTTCACGATTGTGAATTTCTAATTAGCGATAGGAAGACCAAAATTGCAATATAGAATCCCAATTTGTGTCTAACGGCTAGTCTACATGGCATGTTGCTATTGGCATTCCAAGAAATATAGTCATTGCATTTGACTAACCAACCAAAAGTCACGGTCACAATTAAGCTCCTTCTTGGATGCCACAGGACTGCAAATCCTTCTGTTTGGTGAGGAGAAATCTTTTCCATGGGTCACTGTCTTAATAGGTTTTTCACCATTGTGAATTTTCATATCCCAACGTTCATCTTCAATACTTGGCATGTTATGGTTGCAAACTTAATTCCCTCCATTCAGCTACAAAATTTGTAGTCGTGACTCAAAATGCAAACACCACCGCAAATCTCTTTATATGACCTTCAAGTCTTCCTTAAGTGGATCATAACTGTAATTTACATTGCAAATTCATCTGGTCCAAGTTCATCAATCCTTATTGCAAGGTCACGATCACGATTTGGAGGTTCCTAACTGTAAATTTGGATGCCTTACTCAATGCTAGAGATTTAGACTTCCATCTAGCTTTCAATGCAAACCTAACTTGAAAATTGCAAAAACAACACTTAAATAAGATATTAGAACCTATCAATCTTCATTGTCAAGATCAAAAAAGGCCTTTGACTTAAGTTTGACTAACCTAGTCCAACAATCTCCCTCTTTTTTATTTTGACAATTTAGATTGATTTTACTTAAAGAAAAATGAATTGCATGAGTGTGAAGTTGAGATGGTCAACATTTTTATCATAATACTAGTTTAACAATTAAGTTTATTAAGGATTTATATTTTGAATTAGATTGCCCTCATTGTTCCCCCTCGACTTATACTTCCCTTGATAATATGTCATGCAAATTCTTTTACTATTATTTCTCTCCACCTTTGGCAAGATCAAAAAGAGAGTAGATTCTGAAAATTTAAGTACAAGTGCATAGGTGACAAATACACGAAGCATAAATTGATATAGAACAATCACATATGATAACAAGTATATGAAACAAGTATAGAGTAATCACACATGATAAATAAGTATACAAAACAAAAATGGCAAACACTTTTATTCATAGAAATATAATAATGTGGGATCACATACTTACAAAGGAAATAAAAGAAATAAAAGAAAAAAAAATACTATAAGCCTATAAAAGACTAAAAGATTAGAGAGCTAACATCATCTCTAGAGTCATCAATTTCTTCATTTACACCTCCTCCTTGTGCTTCATCCCCTTCCTCTTCTTCTTAGTTTTCTTCATCTTTCTAATCTTTAAAATTAGGGAGGCTATAAGGAGTAGCCCCCATCTTCTCTTGAAGATCCACCAAATCAATATGGAGGTGCGAAAGTAGAAGAAATCTCCTATTGATCATCGTTATAACTTTGTCTAGTTTCTTATTTATTGAGGAGAGAGAGACAACAGAGGATTTGGTTTTATGCTTAGGCTGGGGTTAAGCACCCTCTTCTATGATAAGTCTCTTCCTCTTTGAGGCTTGAGAAGTTTCTAGTCTCTTAGGCCCAAATAAACCTAAGGTGTAGGTATAGGAATCTGGATGTATGGACTTAGCATTTATTAGGTAGGGAAAGTCAAGAAAGTTATGGGATGGCAAGTACTTCTTTGTGAGGAATTTCTCATTTTCTTCATTGAGTGCTCCCATATATCGATAAATTACTATGACATGAGAAGGTAGAAGAAATTAGCTTTTCAGCTTGGTACTCATGTGAATCAATTAATCCATAAGATATTGATCCATTTGGATAGGTTTGTTCTTGGTTAAATAGAAAAGAAAAGGCTAGATCCGTTTGAGAGACCTTTTAGTTACCATCACATCTTGCATTGATAGAAAAGGTGATGATACGATGAAGAAGCTAATTTAGAAGGGTCTTGATATATTTGGCTAAGGAAGTGTTTGGGCTGTGTTTGGATTTAATTGATATCTCAGACCAAAATTCTGAGTAAATGATATCAAATGCAAAGATGATTAAAGGAATATCATCTCCCATTTGAAGACTAAAAAGGTTGGAAAGTTGTTCAAAAGTGATAAAGAAAGGATCCCCAAAAGCTTTGAAAATCCACCCATATTGACTTGCTCTAGACTCGACTCTACGACTCAAAGTGTAACATCCCTAGCCATATTCATTAGCATTATCACATGAGCATATGCATTAGATAAATAATCATTGAAGCACCATTGCATTTGGGGACACTTGAACATATATGTAGTGTTTGTATAGTTGTATGGCAAATTGTTTTAT
>CATIWR010280419.1:0-22524 GCA_949677035.1 Omphalea diandra
TATCTTTTAAAGGTATTTTCAAGCTAACACCAAACTTTACACTTGTGTTTTGAAGGCTCACACAACAACCTTTACACTTGTGTTTTTAGGCTTACACAACAACCTTTACAATTTGTGTTTTAACAGGCTCACACAACAACCTCTCTTAGTGTTTTAACAGACTCACACTATAACCTATTACAGATGGTGTTTATGCTCACACACAACAATAACTTAAAGAATATAAAAGAGTGAGTAGCAAAATTGCAAGAGTTTGGATACCAAGTTATTAATTTGCTTGCATTTACATATGTTTGGTGAGGTATTTATAGCCTCTACCCACCAAAGAGACGTTGCAATAAAACTGATAAAAAATCATCAAAGTATGCTAGACAGATTTTCACATTAAATGCTTAACAGTCATTTCGCGTTCGCTACTACATATTCGCAGTCGTGAATTCCAAATTTCATAAGAAAAACCCCATTTGTGTCTAATGACTAGTCCACGTGGCAACTTCTGATTAGTGCATCAGGAAAATATAGTCGTTGCCTTTCACCTGCTCTCAAAAGTAACGGTCGCAATTTATGTTGTACAGGACGCGACTCTGGACGTGAATTCCTCTGCCAAAAGTGTTCATCTTCTTCTTTTGGTTCGCGGTCGCTACCAACAAGTTCCCCTCGTGATTTTTGACTTCCAACGGTTACTTAGGACACTTGTCAAGCTGTGTTTGTGGACTTGATTACATCTTGAGTTACTTCAAAATTCACTGTCGCGACTGAGGCAAGCTTTACACCTCAGATTCGTCTGTCACTTTTAGAGTTATTCCTTTGGATGAATAGCGGCCGAGAATTACTCTGCGATTTCATCTGTCTGAACTTCTAGCAAGTCTTCTAATGGATCGCGATCACGAATCTTTGGATTGCGATCGTTATTCAGGAGTTACTTTATATACTTTGTAGATTAAGATTTCTATCCAACTTCTAACTTAAAGACTTTCACAAAAATTGCAAAACAACACTAAATAGAAACATTAAAAAATGATCAATCCCCTTTGTTAAGATTAAAAGAGGCCCAAGACTTAGGGTTAACTACTCTAGTCAAATAATCTCCCCCTTTTTGATTTTGACAACTTAGATTGATCCTAAAGAGAAAAAGTGAAGCTAGATTGTAATATGATTTAATGAATGCTTATGACAAAATTTACTAAGTATAACATTCATTCAATCAAAGGTGAAGTTGGTTGATAAAACAATAGGTATATTGCTCCCCCTTAACTTATACTATAGTTGTTCTCAAGTTAATTCATTATTTTCTCCCTTTCACAATCTCTCCGCCTTTGGTAATATCAAAAAGAGGGTATATAAGGAAAAGAAAGAAAGAAAAAGAAACTCATACATAAGAATTCATAGGGAGCAAACATAATGCAAAGGGCAAAAGAATAAACAACAATCATAAGATAACAATGTTTGCAAAGAAATAAGTTTTATTTATACCTTCATAACTATGGGATCACAAGATTTGTAAAAAAAAAAAAAACAAAAGGAAAGTGAAAAATAAATACAAAAGATCCCTATTCTAAAGTAGTGGAGAATCATCTCTAGAAGATGGTGTATCGGGCACTCGTTATTCTCCCTTAGCTCTGTCTCCATCCTCTATGTCATCTTCATTGACATCTCTATCTTGCGTATCCTGAAATTTGGTAAAGTTCAGAAGATGGCAAGGAGGAACTCCTAGTTTCTCTTGGAGATCCACCATGTCGCTATGAAGATGAGAAAGGAAAAGGAACCTTCTCTTTATCATCCTCATAAACTTGTCCAACTTGCGATCAATGGTGGCAAGAGATAACTTGGACTTTGGTTTTGATTGAGAAGGAGGGACTTGAATGTTGCATTCTTCAATTTGAATCCTCTTTCGCTTGAAAGCTTGGGAGGTTTCCATCTTCTTTGCTTCGATGGCACCAAGGTTGTAGATATAAGTGTCCGGATGGATTGCCTTGGTGTTGATGAGGTAGGTTAGGTCGAGGAAGTTTTGAGAGGGAAAGAGCTTCTTGGTGAGGAATTTCTCCTTTTCCTCATCAAATGCTCTAACAAAGCGGTAGATGGCTATTATGTGAGAGGGTAAGAGAAACTGGCTTTTGGGTTTAGTACTCATATGGATCAATTGATCCACAAGGTAACGACCGATTTAGATAGGTTGGTTTTTGACAAGGCAAAATAAGAATGCCAAGTCCTTCTGTGAAACCTGCTCATTACCATCACCTTTTGCATTGACTGAGAAGGTGATGATACAATGAAGGATCCACAGGGGTAGGGTTTTTATGTGTTTGGATAAGGAGGAGCAAGGGTCATGTTTGGTTTCGATGGATATCTCTGACCAAAACTCAGAGTAGATGATGTCGAGTGCAGAGATGATGAATGGGATATGTTCTCCGACTTGTAGGTTGAAAAGTGAGGATAATTGGTTGAAGGTGATGTAGAAAGGGTCGTCGAAGGCCCGAAACACCAACCTATACTCAGAGTAGAAAGGATTTTCGGCTGAGTTGCACGGTGCATATGAACTCGCACACTATCTCCTCGTATCCTAGTTCGTCTTGGAAGATGAATTTGTTCTAGCCTAGATTTGACAGAAAAGCATAGATCTCCACATTGATGCCCAATTTCTCTAGTATGAGAGTTAATGGGATTTTGTTCGGCAGAATCACTTTAGAGGAGTTTGCCTTGAAGCTCTCCTTTTCCTCCTTGGTGATTCCCTTCATGAGATGGAGGGCAGAAGGTACAGAGGGCTTAGCCACTGTCTTGCCTTTATTAGCCTTGGAAAATTTCTTGGGAGCCATTACAAAAGAGAGGAAGAAAGCTTGAGAGATTTTTGAGAGAGATGAAGTGTTTGGAAGTGAAGTGAGGAAAACACTATTGATGAGGGTATTTATAGGCTTGAAGGGGTGCAAAAACGGTCATAAACGGTTAAAAATGAATTAAATGAAGAGAGGAAATGGTTGGCAATCAAATCACTTAATTGCCTAAGTGGTTACTCTAATTGGCGTCTGTAAAATTGGAAGTCACGACCACAAATTTTGAAAAATGTGAGTAACGGATAAATTTTCCTCAAGAAACGGCGCATCAAAGTCATATTTTTGAAAGACTGACCAAAATTCGCGATGGAGAGCAATTTTCGCGATCGTTAATTGACATTTGATAGCCGGGTAAAGTTGACTTGTAATTCACGACTGTGAAGAAGAAATAGCGACCAGGAATTATGAGTCAGCAACGATAAGTATGAGAAAATTTTGAAAACATATGATCTACTAGAAATAAATAATAAACCTATTCATACAATCATCACTCATGCATAACATGCATAACAATTAGTCGTAGCATCAAAGTTTTCACTTTAGGGAACTTCCATAATACATTCTCAATTCTCTCTTAATGAAGTTCATCTTTTCTTCATTTAGAGGTTTAGTGAAAATGTCTGCAAGTTGATGATTTGTGTCAATAAATTCTAACACACCATCACCCTTTTGCACATGATCTCTAAGAAAATGGTGTCTAATATCTATGTGCTTACTCCTAGAGTGTTGGACGAGATTTTTAGAAAGATTAATAGCATTTGTGTTATCACAATTGATGGGAATATGATCAACTATTTTGCCAAAATCCTTCAATTATTGTTTCATCCAAAGAACTTGGGTGCAACAATAACCTATCGCCCCATATTCGGCTTCCGTAGTAGATAAGGCAACTGATACTTACTTTTTACTAAACCATGAAACTAGGCATTCACCTATGAATTGGTAAGTCCCGAAAGTGCTTTTTCTATCTAGCAAGCTACCTGCATAATCCGCATCTGAATACCTTATGAGACTAAATGAAGAATCCCTATGATACCATAATCCTAAGTGTATTGTGCCATACAAATACTTAAAGATCCTTTTAACAACATTCAAATGAGATTTTCTAGGGGAGGATTGAAACCTAGCACATATGCAAACACTAAACATAATATCCGGTCTTGAAGTAGTAAGATAGAGTAGAGATCCAATCATATCTCGATATCTCTTTTCATATACTTCTTTACTCGATTCATCATTATATAGTTTGATGGCAATGCTCATTAGAGTTTTAGCTACTTTGCAACCATTCATTTCAAATTTTTTTAGCATTTCGTTTGTATATTTGCCGTGGTTGATGAAGATCCCTTCCTTGGATTGCTTGATTTGTAAATCGAGAGAGAACTTGAGCTCTCCCATCATGCTCATTTCAAATTCCATAGTCATACACTTAGCAAAATCCTTACAAAGAGATTCATTAGTAGCACCAAAGATAATATCATCAATATAGATTTGAACGATTAATGTATCATGCTTGTGTTTTTTGATAAATAGTGTGGTGTCCACCTTCCCTTTCTCAAAATCATTTTTGAAGAGAAATGAATTAAGCCTTTCATACCAAGCTCTTGGAACTTGTTTTAATCCATATAAGACTTTGTTTAATTTGAAAACATGGTTTGGAAAACAATGAGATGCAAAACCAGGAGGTTGTTCAACATAGACTTCCTCCTCTATGATGCCATTCAAAAAAGCACTTTTCACATCCATTTGAAAAAGTTTAAAATTCATATGACATGCAAAAGCTAAGAGAATCCTAATGGCCTCTAGTCTTACAATGAGGGCAAAGGTCTCATCATAATCTATTCCTTCCTCTTGGTTGTATCCTTTGACAACCAATCTAGCCTTATTTCTAGTAATGAGACCTTGCTCATCTAACTTGTTCCTAAACACCCACTTATAACCTATAATTGGGTGTTCCTTAGGCCTAGGAACAAGTTTCCATACCTCGTTTCTCTCAAATTGATCGAGTTATTCTTGCATAGCAAGTACCCAACACTCATCATCAAGAGCCTTATCAATTGACTTTGGCTTAAGTTGAGAAACAAATGCAAGATTATTATCTAAGAGTTAGAGATCTAGTACTTACACCCTTAGAAGTATCACTAATGATTAAGTCATTGGGGTGTTGCTTATAGATTCTCCATTCTATGGATAGATCTTGTCTTGGCTCATTTTCTTGTTAATGTTGATGTTCGTCTTCATCTTCACTTGATGAATCACCTTCTTCCTTTTCTTTATCAACTCTTCTTGTAGAATCATCGAATTCTAGCTTTTCAAGATCACCTACAAGATCATCAACAAAAATACCTTTCCTAAGATCAAGTTTACTAGATTCATCAAAAACAACGTTAATAGATTCTTCATCTACCATTGTACTTTTGTTAAAGATTCTATATGTTTTACTTGTAGTGGAATAACCTAAGAAGATTCTTTCATTAGTTTTTGAATCAAAATTTCCAAGATTATCTTTAGTGTTCAAAATATAGCACTTACATCCAAATACTCTTAGGTATGAATTTTGGGTTTTCTACCATTCCAAAGCTCATAAGAAGTTTTATTGAGAATGGGTCTTTTGAAAACTCTATTTGCAATATAACATGAGGCATTAATGGTTTCGGCTAAAAGTAATTTAGTAAGGAATACTCATTGAGCATTGTCCTAGCCATTTCTACCAATGTTATATTTTTCCTCTCTACAACACCATTTTGTTGTGGTGTTCTAGGAGTTGAAAAATTATGGAAAACTCCATTCTCCAAACAATAATTTTCAAGTGATTCATTTTGAAATTCTTTTCCATGGTCACTTCTAATAGAGGATATGAAGTAACCTTTTTCATTTTGAACTCTTTTTGCAAAACTTTTGAAAGCATCAAAAGAATCATTCTTATGAGCTAGAAAACATATCCATGTGAAGCTAGAGTAGTCATCTACAAGGACTAGTGCATAATGTTTTTCACCTAAGCTAGCATTTCTAGTAGGTCTATTAAGTCCATATGGATAAGTTGAAGTGGTCTAGATGTACTTACAACATTTTTGGGTTTGTGAGAGGCATAATGTTGCTTTCCCATTTGGCATGGACCACATGTCTTATCCTTGGAGAATTTTAGCTTGGGAATCCCTTCCACTAACTTTCCTTTGGATAGACTTTGAAGAAGATCCATGCTTGCATGTCTAAGCCTTCTATGCCATAACCACGCTTCATTGCTCAAAGACATAAGACACTCAAAAGATTGGTTAGCTAAATTGTCTAAGTCAATTGAGTAGGTATTGCCTTTCCTTTGACCCTTGAAAATGACTTCATCATCCACCAAAGTGGTGACTTAGCATTCTCTAGGATCAAAGGTGACCTTATTACCTTTGTCACATAATTAACTTACACTTAACAAATTATGTTGTAAGCCACTAACTAAAAGAACATTATCAATTAAAGGACATCCATTCTTACTGTTGGTTCTAATGCCAATTACCTTACCCTTGACATTCTTACCAAATGTGACATCTCCACCCTCTTTTTCTTTTAATGCTGTGAATAGCTTTCTATTTCCAGTCATGTGCTTGGAACATCCACTATCCACATGCCAACTGCTTGATTTGGTGGTTGCCAGATTTCCCTACACAACAAAAGTGAGTTACCTTTTTTTAGGTACCCAAGCATACTTGGGTCCTATAGGGTTAGAGGTTTAAGGGTCCTCTAATTTGAGGTGAGCCTTCTTAATGAAACAACGAATGTTAATATGCCCATATTTCATGCAATAATGGCATTGGAGTTTAGACTTAGGAGTCTTTCTCCTTTGCACATATTTAGTATAAGTAGGGGGCCTTCTCATACCATGGTCATGTGAATGCATACATGAACATGTATGATGAGTAGGAGTAGAAGATTTTTTATAAGGATGACCATGCTTTTTATTGTAAATGTAGGCATGGTCAGCTCTTTGAGTCTTGGCTCTAGAGCTTTGGGGAGCCTTCCTTTTGCCCTTAGGCATAGAAGGCTTAGTGCTAGGAGCACTTTTCTTCCCAATTACCTCAATGCTTGAGGTTTGAGGTTGTAAAGCTCTAACAAATGTAGTTTGAGATGATGAGGAGGCTCCATTGAAGCATAAACCATGTCTAACTAGTGGTGGTCTTTGTGACACAATCAATGTGTCTAAGGCTTCTTTTCCTTTGTAGAACTTAGAGATTGAGCTTCTAAGCTCAATGACTTCTCCTTTAAGAGTGTCATTTTCCTTCCTTAATGAAGCCATAGAAGAAGATGAAGTGGAAAGTCTTTCTATTAAATTTTTGAGTTCTTCTTTAGAAGTCGTCAACTCATTTACAAGATCACTAAGAGTCTTGTATTCATCTTCTAATTTTGAGCACCTTTTCTTATAAGTTATTATTTGTGACTTGTACTTGTCACATCTCATAGTTAGAGCCTCTAGAAGCTTTTCATCTATCTCATCAAATTCAAAATCAGAATTAGAATGAGAAGAAGTACTTACCTTATTTGAAAGATCTTCTTATGCCATGAAGCATATGTTGGCAACCTCTCCTTCTTCTTCTTCTTCACTTGAGCTATCATCCCAAGTTGCTGAAAAACTTTTCTTCTTCTCCTTGTCCCATCTCTTCTTCTTCTTTAATTTGGGACATTTATACTTGATGTGGCCTTGCTTGCCATATTCATAACAAGTGACTTTGTTGGATTTCTCTCTTAGATTAGGAACTGTCTTCTTGAAGCCTTTTTCTTTCCTTTCTTCTCTTGATCTACTCTTTTGTCCTCCTTGAGAGCATTGCTAGCTCCTCCTCTTCCTTGTCACTTTCTTCATCACTTGAGGTGATCTTTACCTCATTCTCTTTTGTTGAAGCTTTGAGAGCTATGGTTTTTCTTTCTTTCTCCAGTTTGTCTCTTTGGCCTCTTAGCTTCTTCATTTGTTCATCTTTTTGCAAGGGAACTCATGAGTTAAGAGTTTGCTTATCAACACATCGGTTGAAACCTTTCCAATTTTTAGATTTGACTCTTGTATGCTACAAACTCTAGCACCAAATTTATTTAGAGGTAGAGTTTTAAGGATTTTTATGTTTACCTCATAGATAGTAAGAGTTTTTCCAAATTTCTTCATGTTGGTGACAATGGACAAGAGCCTATTTGTCATTTCTGTAATGCTCTCATTATCTTTCATCATGAAGAGTTCCCATTCGATGACATACATTTCCAAACGGCTTGACTTGACTAGAGTTGTACCTTCATGATAGTTCTCTAGAGTCTTCCAAATGGCATAAGCTGTTTGACAGTATTGCACTCTTCCAATCTATTCTCTAGAGAGTGAGCTTAGAAGAATGGTCATTGCTCTCTTGTTCTTGCCATTTGATTTCTGGTATGCTTTAACCCATTCGTCCCTTGGGATTAATTCTTCATTACCATCTATAGCCCTGGTGGGTGGCCTCCATTCCTTGATGATCACATCCCAAAGGTCCACCACATCTATGTCAAGATAGATCTTCATCCTATACTTCCAATGAGCATAGTCTATTCCATCAAAGTATGGCTTGAGTTGTGAGTGGATTCCCTCTTGTTCTATGATCTTTGTTCACCCAATAAAGGTTTGATTATGAAATGAGGCTCTGATACCACTTGTTGGCCCTAAGCACTAAGAAGAGAGGGGTTGAATTGGTGTAATAATTAAAAATTAGAAAGAAAGAGAAGAACACAAGATTTATAGTGGTTTGAGTGTAATTTACCCTAAGTCCACTCCCCAATTCTTTGAAATTAGGTATTCCACTATCTTTCAAAGGTGTTTTCAAGCTAACACCAAACTTTTACACTTGAGTTTTGAAGGCTCACACAACAACCTTTACACTTGTGTTTTTAGGCTTACATAACAACCTTTATAATTTGTGTTTTAACAGGCTCACACAATAACCTCTCTTAGTGTTTTAACAGACTCACACTATAACCTATTACAGATGGTATTTATGCTCACACCCAACAATAACTTAAAGAATAGAAAAGCGTGAGTAGGAAAATTGCAAGAGTTTGGGTACAAAGTTATTAATTCGCTTGCATTTACATATGTTTGGTGAGGTATTTATAGCCTCTACCCACCAAAGAGATGTTGCAATAAAACTAGTATAAAATCATCAAAGTATGTCAGACAAATTTTTGCATTAAATGCTTGACAGTCGTTTCGCGGTCGCTACTACATATTCGCTATCGCTAATTCCAAATTCCATAAGGAAAATCCCTTTTGTGTCTAACGGCTAGTCCACGTGGCAGCTTCTGATTAGTGCATCAGGAAAATATAGTCGTTGCCTTTCACCTGCTCTCAATAGTAGCGGTCGCGATTTATATTGTACAGGACGAGACTCTGGATGCGAATTACTCTGCTTAAAGTGTTCATCTTCTTCTTTTGGGTTCGCAGTCGCTACCAACAAGTTCTCCTCTCGATTTTTGACTTTCAATGGTTACCTGAGACACTTGTCAAGCTGTGATTGTGGACTTGATTACATCTGGAGTTACTTTGAAATTTGTAGTTGCGACTGAGACAAGCTTTACACGGTAAATTCCTTTGGATGAATCGCGGTCGAGAATTACTCTGCGATTTCGTCTGTCTAAACTTCTAGTAAGTCTTCTAATGGATCACGGTCGCGAATCTTTGGATTATAATTGCTATTTAGGAGTTACTTTACATACTTTAAAGATTAAGATTTTTACCAACTTCTAACTTAAAGACTTTCACAAAAACTACAAAACAACATTAAATAGAAACATTAAAAATGATCAATCCCCTTTGTCAAGATCAAAAGAGTCTCAAGACTTAGGGTTAACTACCCTAGTCAAATAGGTTTAATCCCCACAGTATACTATGAAAAAAGACCATTGAAAGACTTTATAATGCTAATGGTGGAAAACTTAATGTTAATTATAAACTTTCAAATACAAAAGTTTGCTATGATGGAGTCTATTTTAGATCAGAGTTTATTTTGTCAAAAAATATTACTACTGGAGTAATTTAAGGAAACCCTTTTACTACTTTTATTTATCCTTTTAATGTTAGTGAAAAAAGTATTAGTGAAAACATTTTTAGAAAGATTTATTTCAAATTTGTTCAACTTATGTCAGCCAAAGAGATTAATTTATTACAAGATTCTTTTATCTACCTTGAATTTTATTAGTTTAAAGAAAAAACAAATAAAATTTCTTGTCAAAAGAAAAAAAGATTTTAAGAATCGAAGAAAATCTTCAAAATAATTTTGTCCAAAAAAGAATAAAGCAAGTTGAAGAACATTTCAAAAGAGTGTTTGTGCTACTATTCTTAAAGCTTTTTGAAATAGGAAACAAAATATTATTACTTTACTTTATGTTAAAGACTTTAACGAAAGGAATATTCCTACTTGAGTCAAAGCCATTCACATGAATGAAGAATTGCACGCTCATTGTCAAAATTAGATTCAAGATCTTTTAGTTAAAGGATTGATTAAAAAATCTTTTTGTCCTCGGTGTTGTTTAGCTTTTTATGTTAATAATGCTGCTGAAAAGGAACGATGAATTCCTAGGCTTGTGATTAATTATGAGCCTCTTAACAAAGTTTTGGAGTGGATTAGGTATCCCATACCTAATAAAAGAGATTTGTTAAAAAGACTTTGTGATGCTAACATTTTTCAAAATTTGATATGAAATCAGGCTTTTAGTAGATTCAAATAAAAGAATCTGATTGATACAAAACTAGTTTTAATGTTTCTTTCAGTCGCTATGAGTGGAATGTTATGCATTTTGGTCTTAAGGATGCTCATTCTAAGTTTCAAAGAATTATGAATAATATTTTAAATGATTGTAAAGATTTTTCCATTGTTTATATTGACGATATACTAATATTTTCAAAAACCATTGAGTAACACTTTTTACATTAGAAAAGTTTCTCAAGGTGATTCAAGATAATGGCTTGGTATTGTCTACTCCAAAGGTGAAACTTTTTCAAACTAAAATAAGATTTTTATGACATACTATTTTTCAAGGTACTATCAAACCTATTTGACAGAGCAATTGATTTTGTAGATAAATTTCTTGATGAAATCAAAAATAAATATCAATTGCAAAGATTTTTAGGATGTATTAATTATGTTACTAATTTCTACAAGGACATTCGTTTACTTTGTAAGTCTTTGTTTTAATGTTTGAAGAAGAATGCTTCTCCTTGGACTATGGAGCACACAAAAGTTATTAAGACCATCAAAGAGAATGTTAAAAAACTCCCTTGTCTATCTATTCCTCATCCTGAAGCTTTTTTAATTATTGAAACTGATGCCTCTGACAAAGGCTTTTGGGGTATTCTTAAACAGAAACTTCCCAATCAAACCATCGAGTCGTTAGTCAGGTACCACTCAAGCTCTTGGAATGACACTTAAAGGAAAGACTGTACTATAAAAAAATAGTTATTATCTATAGTTTTATGCATTACCGAATTTGAAGATGATTTGGTAAATAAAAATTTCTTTTAAGAATTGACTGCTCTGCAGCCAAACATGTTTTGGAAAAAGATGTTAAAAATTTTATTTCAAAACAAGTTTTTGCCAGATGGCAAGCTATTTTGAGTAATTTCGATTTTAATATAGAATATATTAAAGGTGTTTCAAATTCTCTTCTTGATATCTTAACAAGAGAATTTTTGCAGGGCACTCCAAACCCACAACTGATTCACTCCTTTGGCCTAAGAACCCAAAATGACTACCCCGAAGAAAAAAGTTTCAACCCTTGAGTTAATTCCTTCCTTTTCATGTAGCCCAAAATCACTTGTTACTCCTGTTCATCCTTCTCCCTCAATTGAGCCCTTAACGAGTAAGAAGAAAATAAAAATAAAAAAAAAAGAAAAAAACCTCTCCTTTTCTCTCAAGTCCTCACTCAAGAAAAGGAAAGCTGCTCTTACTATAAAAAAAACCCCATATGTTAAGAATTTGTTACTTGGAACCTGAGATGATAGCATAATCCTTTCCTGTTACCTTACAAAAACTTTTTAAGCCTAATTTTTTTCTTTTTTCCCTCACATCTTAACAAAACAAGAATATTTTATGAGTTCATCCTAGCCGATTCAAAATCCACTGAAATTGAACATGTTATGGATGATAATGAGCTTAGTAAGATTTCTTACTCCAAAAGTAAGATTTTAAAGGTCCTCTCTACAAAGGATTGGAAAATGTTCATGAAGAAAAGAAATTCTCAAAACCCTTTAACCCACCTGGTTACTCTTATCTTGACTATCAAGATGCCTGATTTTTAGCCTTTTTAGTTCAACCTTTTAATCACTCTTGGTTCTTTTATTTCAATAAAGGGCTAAGTGTTACTTTTCCAGCCTGGTTTCATGAATGGTAGTTCTATTTCAACTGGCACCACACCTTAGGTCCTATGGTTGTTCAATAAGGATTTCATGAATTTTTAGGAATGATTAAAAAGACTATTCAAGATCCACTACTGTCTTTTACTTCTATTTTTGGAATACCATGGATCTTAACATGAAACTTTAAAACTACCAAGGACTGTTCCTCAGAATGGGAACTTAATCACGAGATCACCTCTCTATGGAGACATTTTAATGTAAAATGGTGGATTAATTTTAAGAATAATCAAGCAGATAAGAATTTAGTCATCCAATGGTTCAGAGCATAAAGTTATATAGCCCTAAGCATGAATGTGGAGCACATGGAGTTTCTCTCTACCAAAAGTAAGATTCAAAAATTGTTATCCAAACTTTTTTGTTTCTTTATTTGATGGAATAATTTTTAGATACTCTATCTTTAACTATTAAATTAAAAAACATTGATTTTTCTTTTAACTCAAAATCAGTTGCTATTATTTATAATGTTTACTATAAGCTTATGATGAGCACTATAGATCCTAGATCTAAGTGCAAATTTTTAAGAAATGAGACTATGGTGTTGAGGCTAACTCTCAACAAGTAAGATTCATATTCCCAAAAAGCTTAGAGGGCATGAACTCAGCCAGGCTGGAGCATGGAATCTTGAGGATATTTTCAATCCTAAACCCATTGAAACTGGATCAAGCTTGTCCAATATAGGTGAAAGGTCTGATGGATCTATTCAAATTCAATTTGCCCCATTTGTTCAAAATGTTTTAGAATTTCAAAATAGTAGAAGATCAACTTTTAGGCTTCTTAGAAGCCCGTCTACTACTTTTGCTCCTGTTGTCATTTCAGCCTAAAATTTTCAAAGAAGTGAGTCTTTTAGAGAGTCACCTTCACCTTATCACTTCAACAAGTTGATTTTTCTAATAATATCCCTAGACCCATCTACAGAGAATCAGATTGAAGATTTGATAAAGATGAGTCTACTATTCATATAAAAGGAGTACAAACAATTATTGTTAAATGCACTTTCTAAGGTCTCCAGTGACAATGAAGAAAGTGAGGAGTCAGATTATGCCCAAAGCAATAAAGACGACTGCTTTGGCATCCAATTAGGGTCCCCTAAAAATTTGACAACTGTTAAGATTCCTGTTTGCCACTCACAAACATGTGTTAAGATCTTATCTTTTAGAACTTTTTACTTTGTCTGCCAATAGTTAAGATTTTGTCTATTGCTAGACACGTGTTAAGCTTATTTGTTAAGAATCTCAGTACAAACTTAAGATCTCCTTAATTTTGTGGATTTCAAATATTGTTAAGTCCATACTACTCTAGAAAATGTATGTTTTCATTGAGAGAAGTAGAACTTGTGTTATACTAGGATAGGTAATCCTAAGTCTTGGACCTCTTTTGATCTTTAAAAAGGAGATTGATCATATCTAATGTTTCAACTAAGTGTTGTTTTGCAGAAATTGAGTTAAATTTTCATTACTTATGTTAAAGCTCTCAATCTTTTGCTACTCATTTTCTTCTCTTCTTTATGAGATTGTAAGTGTTGGGTGTGAGCATTAAACACCAAGTGTAAAGGTTGTAGTGTGAGCCTGTAAAAACACTAAAAAGAGGTTGTTATGTGAGCCTTAAAAACACATAGTGTAAAGGTTGTTGTGTGAGTCTTAAAAACACATAGTGTAAAGGTTATTGTGTGAGCCTTGAAAATACAAAGTGTAAAAGTTAGGTGTGAGCTTAGAAACACCATTTGAAGTTAGTGGAACACCCAATTATAGAGAATTGGAGAGTGGACGTAGGGTCGATTATACTCCAACCACTATAAATCGTGTACCTCATTTTTCTACTCTTCTTTATCCCTTGCTCCTAATTTTTTCATACACCAATTCAACCTCCCCTTCTTAGTAGTGCCTAGGGCCAACAAGTGGTATCATAGCCAAGTCTCATATTCTAGCCTTAATTGGGTAAGCAAAGTTCATGGCATAAGAGGGAATCCACTCACACCTTAAGCCTCACTTCGATGGATCCGACTATACTCATTGGAAGTATAGAATGGAAATCTACCTTGACACAGATGTGGTCGAACTTTGGGATATAGTTGTCAAAGAATGGAAGCTTCCTACTAAAGTAGTGGATGGAATTGAAAAACTTATCCCAAGGGAAGAATGGATTGAAGCTCACAGGAGATCAAATGATAAAAACAAAAAGGCAATGGTCATTCTTCTAAGCTCTCTCTCAAGGGAAAAAATTAAAAGAGTGTAACATTGCCAAACAGCATATGCCATTTGGAAGACCCTTGAGAACTACCATGAAGGCATAACACTAGTTAAGTTAAGCTGTTTAGAGATATACATGATGGAATGGGAGCTATTCATGATGAAGGACCATGAAAGCATCACCGAAATGACAAATAGGCTCTTATCCATTGTCACCAACATGAAGAAATTCGAAAGGACTCTTACCAACTATAAGGTAAACACAAAAATCCTTAAAACTCCTCCTTTAGATAAGTTTGGTGCTAGAGTGTGCAATTTGAAAATCTTCTCTTCTAAGCTCAAAGAAAAATTTTTTGAATTAGAAAACACCTCTTTCATACTTGATAAAGAAAATGATGATTTGTAAAATTCTTTGAAAGACTTTGAGGTTGTTGCAAACAAGCCCATTTGACCCATTGGACATAAGGTTTGGAAAATGGAACTTAAAGCCCAAAGTTAATGCGTGAAGCATTTAGTGGATACAATTAGTGGATCATTATCAAGCCTAAATCAAGGCCTATTTAAACTCAATTTCAATTGTAGAAACTTTTTATAGGCCTCTGCTGACAAGCCCAAAAAATTCGTTTAAAGTTCAAAATTTCATGTTAGGACAAGTGTGAACACAAACTAGAGTAAACAAGACATAAATGGATAAGATTGTCGTGTCTTAACTAACAAACATGTTTCAAAACATGTTCAAACATCATGGAAACTCATGTCTTAAGACCAAAATGTGCATAATTTATCCCAATCAAGATTTGACAAGTGGACTTCAAGATTTTTCCAATATTTGTAAGATTCTTTGAGAACTTTTTCAATTGGCTGAATCGCTTTCCTTATATAATTAGGAGTATCTTTTTAAGTCTTTCTTTGTTGTAATTAACTTTAATAAGAATTTCACCTAAGGAATACTTGTTTTAGCCAACCACTTATAATAGCCAATCACAAGCCTTATGTTTCTTGCTTATTTCATTAGGAAAACAATGTTTAACATATTTTTAGGTGGCCAACACACCTTGGTCGAATTACTTAGCATAATTATCTATGGTTTTGTTCTTCCATTTTATTTAGGAAACTACACAATGCAAGGCTATAAATTGTCCTCCTATTCGACCATGAACAATTAATTAATGATTATTATTCTTTGACATATTGCTTTATAAGATTTGTTCTCTTTCTTGAGTTCTTTCAAAGAACGTGGTGAAATTGTTAAGTGAATTTCTTAATAACTTTACAAATTAGTTAATTTTAAGCTTAAATTGGCTTTAACTAATTTAGGTTCTGGAATTAACAACCTTTAAATCTTTATAGCTTAGATTGCTAAAAATGAGTTTTCTAAAGGTCTAGATAGGATTTGAAGTTCTTTAAGCTTGATGCTTGAAACAATCCATGGAAAATTATTTAGAGCTTAAGGTTTCAATTATCAAGGAAGTATCCTTTGTGTTCTTATTTATTGTGTTGCATCTTCTTTTTCTTCTTTTCTTCAATTTGGCCTCATCTAGTTTCATTGTGTTCAATTCATTTTCTTGCATTCTTCTTGCATCAAATCTATTTCCTTTATCATAATTAAATGTTATTTCATTATTAAAATGTGTCTAAGTCATTTTGCATCACAAAAATCACAAAAAAAAAAAAAAAAAATCAATTCTTGCGATTTGCATACTAGTTGTTCAATCTGGGTCTTTTTATTCCATTATGATCCAATTTGATTTATTTACTTTTCTACCATGAAATTAGTTTGGTTTATCATCTTTAATCATTATTTTATTGTTGAAATCATATTAGAATTACATCTTTTGCAAATTTTCCTTAAATTAAGGAACTTTGCAAAATAGCTAGTTTTCCTTGCTCAATTTGGATTTCTTTGGCTCTTTCCATTCCAATTCATTTTCTTACTAATTAATCATTCTTTTGTGTTTAATTTTAGACTAGAACCACCTACATGAAGAAAATCCCTAAAATTTAGGAACTTTTGCAAATTAGGTTGTTTCATTTTTTTCTAGTTAGTTTCCTTGTCCTTTCTTCTTTCAAATTCATTTTTTCCTTCTTGTATACTAATCCTTTAGTGTTTTATCTCAGTTTCAAGACCATCCAAACTCAAAAATTAACAAAAGTTGCATTGCAAGAAATTCATCCAATCCAACCATATCTTGTCTCTTGCATTTTTTTGTTTCTTTGTGTTATTTGTTTTTAAGTTTTTTAATTTAGTTTTAAATTTCAAAAAAAAGAAAAGAAAATAGGACATCAAAAAAAAAAAGGAAGAGAAAAAAGAAAAGAAAAGACAAGAAAGAAAGAAGTTAATTACATATAGAGCTTATTGCAAGAAAGTTTTGAATTGGTTGATTTACAAGCTATTTGGATTCCGCCTTAGCATCAAATTTCATTAATTTTGTTGATTTAAATTTTGCAAATTCCTATTCTTTTCTTTTATTCTTTTCAAATTGTGAATTAGTCTTCGTAGTGTTAAACCTTATTTCTCTTTCTTTCTATTTGGTTTTGAATTAATATCCTTTGTTATCTAGAGTCATTATAAGTTTTGAATTACTTGTTTGTTAAATAATTAAGAATTTATTTGACAATAGTAACTTTAGTTCGTAAAGAACGTAATGAAAAGAATTAAGAGAGATAAAATGCAAGTCTATGAGATTATAAGAGGGAAAAGACCTTATTGTGGAAATACGAAAGGAGTGACATCTTTGAGTGTAAACATATGACAGAGTGACTTCTGAAGTTCCTTTTTATTTTCTTGCTTTTTATCTTATAATGATAAGTTTAGAGGAAAGGAGGTGAAATTGCCAATAACCAATAAGATATAACAACAACAAGCTAAAAATATCAAAATTCTATGGAAAAGGTAGCCCCAAAAAGTAATTAGCATGGGAAACAAAGGTGGAGTTTAAGTTTGAATACCACAACTATTTCAAAGAAAAGAAGGTACCAATTGTTGCTCTTCGAATTGAAGATTATGTCTTGTTATGGTAGGAACAAATGACATTAGTTAGAGAGTATTATGGATGGAATCCTATCTATACATAGCAAAGGCTAAAGAAAAGAATGTGAAGATGGTTTGAACCAAATTCCTATCAAGAATTGTTTCTAAGACCTACATAAGTTTATAAGGCTACCATTCATGATGAGATTCTTGTTCCTAAGAGTACAAGTGACATTCAAACTTCTTCTTACATAATGATGAGATACCACCATCAGAAGTTTATTCTAATGTTTAAATTCTAAATCTCATACACGATGATGATAAAAAAGAAAATAAAATAAAAAGAGAGAGATAATGCACATGAGAGTGAAAAAGAAATAATAATTACAAAGCAAAAGGAGAGTTGTGCAAAAATCATATAGAGATGCAAGCTTAAAGAGGAAAAAGGAGAGCTTAGAGTGGATATACATAAGAAAAAAAAGTTGCAATAAAAAGGAAATGATATGTAAAAGAAAGCCTTAACATTGAAAGAGAGTGATAAAAGCTATTCTTTCCAAAAGGCCATAACCATGTTTTTTTTCAAAGGGATGTATTACACTACTAATAAAATTTACAATATTTTACATAATGCTTTTATTCTCTTTTGCAAGGCTATGAAGAATGATTTCCAATTGATGAGCCTAGCAAGGAAGCCAACTTAACCCTTGATTCATGATGGTGCTTAATGAAAAGTGAGATTGCAAATTTATGTAAAAATGAGTATTTTGTTTTTTGCTTTGTTTCTAGCATTTTTAGGAGTTCTTTTAAGTTCTAAACGTCTATTTCTTCTTAAACCCTTCTTTTAGCATTTCTTCTTCTATTTTAGTTGTTTGCAATGTTTAAATTCTTGCTTTTGCTTTCCTTTTTATTTTAGACATGATTCTAGTAGGAAAAGACATTTTTTTTAGATTTTCATTTCAAGATATTCCACTTTTAGTTGTGTGTTCTTTGGATTCTAATGTTTCTAAACATTGTTTTATTCTTCTTTTTGTTTTAGGCATTGGTTAGGTAGAAAATTTTCATTCGATACAAAAAATTCTAATGTTTCTTGTAATTATAGTTCTTCTTTGGTTTCTAAATCTTGTTTTGATAAACCTAGATTTTCTCTATCTAGGGTTTTTATTAAAAAGAAATTCAATGATTCAGTGTTTCTGCAAACTAGATGGAAAACATTTTCTAGGGTTTCTTTTCAATATTTTAGATTTATTTTATGTTTTTTTACTTTTTCTTTAGTGTATTCTAGCCTTATTTTAGGTGGTTTCATGCGATTAGCCTTTGCTTTGGGAAGAAATACTTATAATTACATGGTAAGTTTTCAATTAGGATTTTATTTGTTAGTTCTTATGTTTGATTTTTACTTTCATATTGGCCATGATTCAAGGATAAATTGTCACAAAGAAGGAAGGAATTATGCAAACAAACCCAATTGGCTCATTGGACATAAGGTGTGGACTAAAGAAATTAAAGCCCAAAGTTGGTGTATGGAGCATTTAATGGATACAATTAGTGGATCATATCAAGCCAAATTAGGGCCCATTTAAATTCAATTTTAGTTGTGGATACTTTCTTTAGGCCTCCATTGACAAGCCCAATAAATTGGTGTAAAGTTTAAAATGTCATGTTAGAATAAGTGTGAACATAAACTGGTGTGAACAAGACATAATTGGATAAGGTTGTCTTGTTTTAACTAACATACGTGTTTTAAAACATGTTCCAACATCATGAGAACCCATATCCTAAGACCAAAACATGCATAATTCGGCCTAATCACGATTTGACTAGTGGACTTTAAGATTTTTTAAGAATTACAAGATTCTTTAAGACTCTTCTTACTAGCTGAATAACTTTCCTTATGTAATTAGGAGTATCTTTTTAAGTTTTTCTTTCTTGTAAGGAACTTTAATAAGTACTTTACTTATAAATAATTGTGTTGGCTAAACATTGATATTAACCAATCACAAGCTTTATTTTTCTTTCTTATTTCTATAAGAAAGTGATGTTTAACATATTTTTGAACGTCTAACAGACCTTGGCCAAATTACTTAGCTAAATTATATTGGTTTTGTTCCTCCATTCTAGTTAGGAAACTATATAATGTAAGGCTATAAATAGACCACCTATTCAGTCATGAGCATTTAATTGATGATTATTATTATTTGGCATATTGGATTTATTCTCGTTCTTAAGTTGTTGAAAGAATGTGGTGAAATTATTAAATGGATTTCTTAATAATTTTACAAATTAGTTAATTTTATGCTTAAACTTGGCTTTAGCAAATTTAGGTTCTTGAATTAACAACCTTTAAATCTTTGTAGCTTAGGTTACTAGAAATAAGTTTTTTAGAGGTTTAATTGGGATTTCCTTAAGCTTGATTCTTGATCCTTAGAAAATTAATTCCTCATATAAACTTAAGGATTCAAAAACCCTTACGTTCGTATTAGAGGTTTTGCAAAAAGAGGTTGAAAATTTTAAAAAAGAAAATTGAGCTTTAGAAAAAATTTCAGAATGAAATGAGAGAGTGATCACAAATATGGAAGCCTCAAATGATCACTTAGTTAAACATGTAATTGGCTTCATTCTGGCATGCATATTTACTTTTAATTATTCTTCATCCATTATTAAAGCAATGCATATTGGAACACCTAGTTCTTATGGTGCTAGAACACAAAATGCCTCAAAAAAAAGAGATGAATGTGCACAAGCTCAAAGGCCTAATACTAGCCTGGGTAGATAAGCATACCCTAAACTTTTAGCACCAAAGGCCAACTATATACATGTATTCATTGTATACGCCAAAAAGGCAAAAAGTGTAACAATTTGAATTTAGGCACTATTCTTCTGTAGCTTTGTATGTACATCTTTATATCCCCAAGCCTCAAAGACAAAATAAACAATTTGAAAGTGCATTTAGGTTGAAGAATTCTGTACCTAGAAGGAATGATCCTAGGAAGCATGTCTCTAAGAAACAAATAATGCCTAACCATGCATCATATAAGCCCAGACCATAATTTTCTTATTTTGATGGTAATTGATTTTATTATAATATGTATGGCCATATTGCTTATCATTTTTATACTCAAATGAAGGATGGATAAATGGCTAAGACTAATCCTAAGGACCCACAAAAATATGGTACCTAAAACCATTTGATTGTAAATGGAAACTCATTCACCATGGAGCTCAATTTGACAAACTATTAAATTAGTAGTGTGCTTACTTGGTATATTGATAAATTATCCCTAACCCACATGCCTTTAAATTGGTTATTTCTACTTCAATTTATAGAGAGTTGCATGTTATTTTCCTTATTTATGCTTATATTGCATCCAAGGTTCTAAAATTTTGGTATGTGTTGTTTTCTTAAGAAGGAGAATAAATTATACTTTTAAGAGAGAGATTAAGTTACCTTTTTTTTAAAAAAAAAAAAGTGTAAAGTTATTTAAACCTTTTTGTACGATTTCTGAAAGGGGAGAAAAGTATTTAATGCTTATGCTTATTGTATTAGTTTTGCAACAATATTTTATCATCATTAAAAAAAGAAGAGAATATTAACCTCAAAGCCTCATTGTCATTAGTTTTATTGGTTTTGAATATGATAAAATATTTTGAAGTTGTAATATTACGTCTAATTTTTGATATGTTAGTTATATCCAAGAAAATAAAAAAGAATATTCATGAGAACTAATCCATAGAAGATGGCAAACTTAGAAATTGAAGACTAAGAGTAAATGAAGAAGCCACTTTATTCGAGTAGCCAGGAAAAGAGGAACACCCTTGTTCAAATGATGAAATGGCCTATTAAAATCAAATGAATAACCTTGTGTACTTTGAAAGCCCTATGCAATGAGATGAATAGTTCTATAGAAGAGAAAAAAGCAAGAAACACTCTTTTAAAAGAATCCAAGATGATTATGCTTACAAAAGAGTTCACTTTGAAAAACGTATAGACTAATTATGGATTACTTAGAAAACTTATTATATATTATTAGAAAGCTAAAATGTTTAGTTTTTAGAGAACTAAATGATGCAAATTTCTAAAATATGTAAAGAAAGTTATGGGCATTAGAGTGGAGAAAAGTCTTGCAAAATTCAACGCTATCATACAGATATGTCAACTTCAAAAATCTTTATACCTTAGTTTCACAAACTCAAATAATTTTCTTTTGATTCTTTCAATTAAATAAAATTCATCAAATTAAATGTTAAAAAACTAAAGGAGAAAGTGGGGCAGCAGATGCGTCTATTGCAACAAAAGGTAAAGTGAGGATGGGAATTATAATAAGTTTAGATTTGTAAGGGAGACAAGGATTAACATTGGAACTGGTTTTGTGTTACAAATAATTTATAATCTAAAAAAAGAAAGCCATTGATCTTAAAATTTGTTGATTTTTATTTGATAATAGAGTTGCTTATCCTTTTTGTAATTAATTTAATGACAGAAAAATAATTAATTTTTTTTGTCATGTAACATTAAAAATTAATTTTTTTAACTAATTTATTATATTTTTAGTTACATATTAGAATAATTATAAATATTTTTATTACATCATCATGTCATGTCAACACATTGAACGATATTGATAAATTTTGCCTACATGTGTTATCAAAATTTAATCTCAAAGCCTTAATTGCCATGAAAAATTATATAAGCTTCAAAATATTAGGATTTTTTATGTATTTCTTCTAATTTAAGTCTTTAACTCTCTTTTTTTTAATTGACCATCAAAATTTGATTTTCATTGGATGCAAGATCTATTTCATTAGAGAAAACTGAATATTTAGGTCAATTTAAATATATCTTACAAATAAAAAGCCTAATTTGTCAATCAAATCAAACTTAAGGGACTATATAATAATTTTTCTTAAAAAATTACATTTAACCCTTTTTTTTTTAGAAAAATATTTAACTCAAATCTAATTTTAATTTTCATATGAATATACATAATTTTAATAAAGTAATCACTCATGTGCAAAGCTTATATATATATATATATATATATATATATATATATATATATATATATATCTATATATATATCTATATAGAGACAAAACTCTCTTTTATGCTATACAAAATAGATTGAGAGTTGCTAA
>CATIWR010280498.1:0-54976 GCA_949677035.1 Omphalea diandra
ACCTTTTCAAGTTTTGGAAAAGGTTAATGATAATGCATATAAGATTGACTTGCCTAGTGATTACAATGTTAGTGTTACGTTCAATGTTGTTGATTTGTCTTCTTTTGACTTTGATGAAGGTATTGATTCGAGGACGAATCCTCATGAGGAAGGAGAGAATGATGCAAATATCTAAGGTCAACCTAAAGATCTGTTTCAACTTCACGACTCAATCACAAGGGGAAAGCTTAAAAGGTTTAAAGAAGCAATTCAGTTATTTATGCAACAAGAAATAACCATTAGGCTAACCCAAGAAGAGCAAAAGAAGCAAGAAACCCAATTGCTTGGAGATGACAGTATGGACTCTTCAAAGGAAGTCTTTGACTTCATCCATTAGAGCCCAACATATGGAAAGGTCTATGACCCAAGTATGAAGAAACTTCCTCATTAGACTGAATTCCTTTCTTAAACTAATTAGAAACTTTGTATTTACTTATATAAGAAATTTCTTTTATAATTAGTAAGATATCTAATGTATTTTTAAGTTATCTCCTAATTAGTTTAGGAGTATCATTTTTTCTAAATATATTAGACATATTTCAAAAACTATTTAGAAAGTAATTCTTAGAGTTTCTAGAAGATTTGTAAAGACTATAAATAATCTTTCTTATTTAGCCAAATTAATCAATTGAAGAATATTTTTTTAGCAAAATTGTTTGTAAGAGTTAATTCTCATCTTGAGTTCTTTATAGGACTTGGTGAGATTATTAAATGAGTTCTTAATAATTTCACAAACTTGTTTAATCAATGTCTTAAATTATTTAATTAATTTAAGATTGAGATTAATAACTCTTGAATCTTTATAATTCAGATTACTAGAAACAAGTTTTCTAAAGGTCTAATTGAGATATGAAAGCTTATCTTATTTTGATTTTTAAATTAAAACTTGAGACTTGTGCTACAAACGAATCAGAATCCGAAAATCAACCTCATTTGTATCAAATAATATATTTAAATTAAAAATACAAACATAATATGTAAAATATTAAATAAAACTGTGTAAAACAGGGACATTGGCACTAACGAGTTATTAGGTAGAGGTAGCCTCTTTCGTCATCGCCACATGCAGTGCTTATCATCACTTTTCTTCTTGCTTCTTCTCCTAATAGTATATACTATATGCTATTCAATCTTTAATTTTTAACCACGAAATTTGTGTCTACTTTCTCCATTGCTTTTTCATATTTTATGTAACCCAATACTACATAAACACAACTTATACGTATCTATATTGTGAATAAAATAAAATAAAAATATTTAAACTATCTCATTTCTCCAATAACAAATATTACATTTATTGCATACGTAAACATTTAGAATTAAGGGTATAAATATGATATCTAACTCCAAATATACTTAGAGAAATTTAAATTCTCAACATTTAATAAGTTTAGAATTAAGGGTATAAATATGATATCTAACTCCATAATATACTTAGAGAAATTCAAATTCTCAACATTTAATAAGTAACTAGATGATATACTTATCATACTAAAATATTAATGATAGTATAAAGTATATTATTGGCTAGCTCAACTTGAAGCAAGGAAAGTTTCCTAAAAATAAAAATCCCAAAGATGATATAATATGCTAACTAATATTGACTTTCATTTGTAAACTACAAGGCACGTAATCATGCATGAGTATTTTAGACTCACGTTAGTAATTACAGAAAAAGAAAAGACTATAAAAAAAGCAAACGAGTCTCAAGGTTATTAGTCAAAGCACTCTATTGACGAATTTGGTCAAAAATATATAACAAAATAATTTGACAAAATGGAAGTTGATTTGGACAATACAGGCTTCAATATGAGGCAGCAGAGCCGGCTTTAACCCAATCATAAAAAGTTAATTGGGTTGATGTGCAATAGTTGGCCAGTTTTCAATTCAACAGTTAATAATTCAAATTTTTAAGTTTTTTTAAAAAATATATTAAAAAATATCAAAATTTTTAAAATTTTCATAAAATGATAATTTTAAATTAAATTAATTTAATCTGATTTTGATTTTAATCTTTTTTTTTTCATTTTGATCTATTTTTCAATTATAATTAATTTTTTAATGATTAATTTTAATACTAAATCAAATCAAATTATTGATTGACTTCGATTTTATTAATCTGACTCAACGATATCCAAATTTTAAAACATTGACACTAACAACCATTTTTCAAACATTCGAATTGAATATTGTAAGACCAGTAAAGAACATGTGTCATTTCATTTCCCACAAATAATATAACAGAGAAGATAGGAGAATGATCCCCATATAAAGGTCTCAATTATTTAACTAAACTCCAATGCGATAGATACGTACATGGAGGGGAAGAACAGAATGTTCCTTGCTTTTGAAAACGTGTTAACGACTTTTCAAAGTCTTAATGTAGTTTGAGTTGAACCACCACAAACTCACGATGGTCAATATTAAGCAACCTCTTTTGGAATATTATGTTACTACAATATTTGGGTGCTAAACCCTTGTCTTAGAAAACCATGTGCTATGCACCATACATATTGGTTAGGCCAAACGCCAAATAACTCATATGTTGCTATCAATAACTCTATGCCATGCGCTACATTTTTATTTTTATTTTTATTTTCTCTTTCACTAATAATTAGTATGTAGTAGACTAGTCTAGACCCACTTGAATCTACAGATTTTCAAACGATTATTGAACCATCTCGGACCCATAAAAAGCTTCAGCTTTAGTAGTGGATTTCAAACGACAAGAAAAATTGCCATTTAGGGGGGGCAGCGCATGCAGGAAAATCCTTTCACTTTCAGCCCAATATTGCTCATTTCCTTTTGACATTGGACCTGAAAATGGCAGCCCAACAGCCACCCAATTAGTTCAAGTTTTGTGGAAAAATGTTATCTTCAACTAAAATGATAATGATGATGGACCTGAAGCTAGTTTTTGTTTTCCCTTGCCTTGGATATTGGTGTAAATTTTTTCTATATGCACTGCTTTGCTTATTGCTGATTGTAGACGATCGTAATTCTTCAATTAATTAATGTAAATTTTAAATCATAATTCTTATAAATTAAGCTTTGATTAAATTTTGGATTAGGAAAGAAGAGTCAAAGTGCTAATCTGATAAGGTAACTAAGAGATTGTGGTTTGGTGAAGTTGAGATAGATCGTGATGAGTGATCAAATTATCTAAGGGACGTGGTTTTGGTGGACTTGGGATAGATCCATCATGAGTGATCAGGGTTATGTCATATGCACAAAACTAAAAATCCATACAAATGTAAGAGCCTAAAAACTATACCCACTTGACGAGTGACACTTAACACTGCATTAAAGGTCTAATGTCCATCCACTACTATCACAAATCCTAATACTTTTCAAACCTCTCAGCTGCTTCAGTCAGACTGCTAGTCTAACATCGAACTTATAATTTTTGACAATCCAATAAAAATACATCCACTGTGAGGTAGACCCTGTATATTTAAGAATTTCTCCTAATTTCTGCCTTTCAGATGAACTTGTTCGGCTGTATAGAATTAACTAAAGGTGCTACCTTATATGGTATTTTTGCAACGTTATTTAATATCGAACAATTTTTGTAACCCATGACAGTGATAACAACCATTATGTTATATAACATAACGGCGTTATATAACGAAGCATATTTTGTTTTTTAAGTTTTTTTTCCCTTTTTTATTTTTTTTTCTTCCATCTTGTTTATGACTAATTAAAATTCAGCTAATTTATTTCTCAAAAATTTTTCATAGACTAACTCAAAAAGTTCAAAAAAAAATTAAAGAATAAAATTTATGCTGACCAGTGAATTGTATTATTTTAATACTTATGAAAAAAAATTTTAATTTATAACATTTTGTAAAAATTCGTAACGGTTTATCATTACTTTATGCGCCAGAGCGCTTATTACCATTCAAGAATTCAGGAGTGATCTTGACGGCAATTGCTTTTTAAATCCATGACGTGAGCATAATATTGTTTATCTTCCTCCGGACTCACTAGTTAAACATCCTTCCCTTGAGACAACAGTAATGAAATTGACCCTCTTCGCCCACCAACTCTACTTGCTGAATTTTTTTTTTTTAATGTTAATTTGGCTCAAGATTTGAACTCGAATCAAACCAATTGGTAGCTAACTGATTCTTTGATTAGCCTTGAAGGATTTTACTTAATTGTTCAACAGCTTCATGGTTTAACCATTTGGATGCATCCAATTTTACAGCCAATGTTCCATGATGAAGAAATATTATTAAGATAATCACCCACTAAGAAACTATAATTAATCAATTCAGGCTCGCACATATCACATCTTAGCACACTTCAAAAGACGTCAACGAAAAGCACTCTTTTGATCCCAAGTCCTCAATGAACACTCAGAATCAAAGCTGAGATCCTTCAGTATTGTCCGGTTAGATTTTACAGGACTTGCCCGAATACCCTTTAAGCTTGGAGACCTTTGCTGCTGATGGTAAGCATTACTATTAGGCCTACCAAACCTACCATTTGCAGGTATTTCAGTAGTTGTAGAAGATGATATAACAGACAACTTATTCTTACATGGTGAATAACTATCAGAATAGGCATCATAACTTCCGGGCCTCAATCTTGGTGAGCTCATTGATCTTGCTTTTGCAGATTCTGTTGCAGCCATGTAAGTTGGAATCACAGGAGACCTGGAGAAGGGATTTTCTTCCCCTAGTGAGTTCTGCTTTCTGTGAAATGATCTCCTTGGTGCTGCTAATCCTATGGGAGGTGAATCTAATCCCTCTATGTTATACTGTCTCTGCTGCAAGCCTAAACCTCTGTGTTTAAGCTGTTTCCCTCTATATTCTACTCCGGGCTTTGTTGCTGAAGTTAGCACCGTATCCAAATCTTCAAGTTCTTTACTTCTAACAACTTGAGTATCTACCCATTGCTGTAGCCAGTACTTCCACCTTCCGTTCGCCTTATTCCTCTCGCTTTCTGCTGAATTCTGAAAGATTTTTATTTCCATTCTGAGAACATGCTTCAGTGGGAAAAGCTAAAACTGGAAATGAAAGAATCTTGAATTAGGACTACTTACACGGTGATTAAAT
The DNA here is from genome assembly GCA_949677035.1 of Omphalea diandra. NCBI lineage: Eukaryota > Viridiplantae > Streptophyta > Magnoliopsida > Malpighiales > Euphorbiaceae > Omphalea > Omphalea diandra. The sequence continues at coordinate 5,103 of CATIWR010280498.1, forward strand.
GAGTATTCTTTTATCCTTTCTCTCTTCATTGCAGCCTCTTTCTTGCTATGATACAAGGCTTCTGCCTCCTCCTTTGTCAAAATGCTTCCATCCCATTTTCTTTGACCGTTGATGTCCATCTGAAAAGGGCATAAAATTTTTTGCGAGTTAAGTTAGTCAGAATAAGCACTTAATTCTATCCCTTAGCGTATGGCTCCTGATAGTGCTGATAATACTAAATAGATTTTGAGTATATTCAAGTTTTTGGTTGGTTGAGCGTCACGCAGAACAGCAAAAATCTTCAATAGTGCCTTCTTACCTTTATTATCTTATCGCTCAAATCTTGCAATTGTTTATCCTCATTATAGTAACAAGTTCCTTCCACCATTTGGATTCTTTTGGCACAAAAATGTGACTGCATATTCACAATGGACTGCAAGCATTTCAGAGTATTGATAGCTTGTCGTCTCACATTTCGCCCGCGAATAATAGCTTGAAGCTTAACTATCCCCTTCAGTGCTCGCAGAGCTTTCCTTGCCTGCAACGCTCCAAGCAATAAAGTAAAAAATTGAGATTCTCTAGTCTACTCAAGTTCTTGAAATCACCATTAACTACTGCGGCTTTTGTTTTCTTCAGGATTCTAATATGCCCTAAAACCAATCAAATACATTTCCGAAGTTCTAGACTTTATCAAAATGTGTTCTTTAATCTATCCTAATTCTGCTATTCAACCTATTCCAATGGCCAAATTTACATAAGCAGGTGATAAAGATGTCAGAAAGAAGATAAAATGACAAATAAAGAAAAGAGCTTGAACTGAACTCACAAGGTAACCACGAAAGGCAGATTGAATTTTGATGGCGGAAACTTCATATTGATGAATGGAGTAAAGTGTCCTTTCTGCTTGAGCTTTGACGGTTGGATGTTCTTGATCAGTTTCTTTTTCACATTGATGGGTAGAACGGGGAATGCCAGTAAGCAAAACAACCTCAGCAGCAGCATGAGCAGCTGCAACAGCTGCTTCAGCGGCAGCAGCAGTGGCAAGCGCAACATTTAAAGCACGCTTGCTCTGCTCTTCCTCTACCTCACTCAGTGCTGTTGCTCTTTCTCTTGGTGGTGATGGTGCTGAAAGAGTGGCTAGTCTGCTTTTCACCTTCACCCTTCCAAAGAAAACCCATTTTCTTCTCTTTTCCTTCTGATAATGGTTACAGCAGTCACTGCCTTAAACAATTATACCACATACTACTAAGACGTCAGTTTGAAAGAGAGAGATTTGTGTGTATATACCTTTTCTTGCGTTGGTTGTGTGTCTGAAAATAAAAGCTTCCTCACTAGATTGAACCAGCTCCTCTTCTTAGCCATTGAAGCACCAGTACTACACAAGATATAGTATATAATTATCAAAGGAATCTTCATTGATGTCAAAATCCATGAAAAAATTTATAGCCAATAAGGAGAATTCGGAAAGGTTTGAGGAAGGGAATGATATTTTGGTGTGTGTTGGGAAGCAAAGCAGAATAGTTGAGGACAAAAATAAATTTCCATCACATCAATTTAAGGGACAGAATGCAAGGAGAATATCTTTAACAGCTTAAGCTTTAAGCAAGATGTTAATGTGGCAATTTGAGTTATTTTTTTCTTAAAAGCCATTCGAACAGTATGCTCAAAATTGTAACTAAAATGCTGAATTCTGTGCACATTGTGGACGTAAAATAAACTAATTGCTTACCCATCTCCTGAAATCTTCTGATTTAGTGAAACTGCTTCTTCAAGAAATATCCATTCTTGGGAACGTGGTACTAGTTTTATGAAACTGAGAAAGATTTGCCTTGGATTCAGATGAACCAATCGTTTATTACACCAAAGACTAAAGAATGTGATGGTGAAAAGGAGGATAGACCCTTTTTTCTTTCCTTGAGAAACTGAAATCAGAAACAGCAAAAAGAATAGTAAATTAAGGAGTTAGTGACAATCTTGCTGGGCATGTTTGTATATTTATGCAATAATTCATTTTCTTTTTCATGATGAGTTTCATCTGTTCGTAGTTGTGGGCCTTGAAGGCAATTACACTGTTTAGGAAAAGGAAGCCTTTATGGCAATTACACTGTTTGGGAAAAGGAAGAGGCATATATTTTATACATAGAATAGAATAGGAGAGGAGCCTCTGTATGAATTATGAGAGAAGTCTTTTTAGGCTTCATGGGATGGGACCTCCCATCTGTTTCCAACTCTGATATTTCCTAACTGTAACAGACATGTTCAAATGTCTGTTGGGAGTGAAATTATTGAACTACCCTTCTCTCACAATTTGCTCAAGTGAACGCAATAGCTTGAAAGGGCACCAAAGTGCATTATATACAATATAATATGGATTCTCCTGGCTGGTGGCCAATAGTTATTCCATTTCTTTTCCTGCTCATATTAGTTGTTTATTACAAGATTTTTATTAGTTCTTGCCTAATATCATAACTAGAAGTCAATGTTCTTGGGGGTTATCAAGTCAAGCTAATTGCGCCCCCTCCCCCCCAAACCAAAAAGAGCAGTTACACTGTTTGGAAAAATGATGTAGGGAAAAAAGAAAATAATGAGAGAAAATAAATTTTATTTTTCTTTCTCATATTTAGATAAAAGAGAGGGGAAGAAAAATAAATTTATTTTCCCTTATTTGGAAAGCAAAATATGAAAGGAAAGAAAAATATTATTTCATATATTTTCAATTTTACCCTTTGGTCAATAAAACATTTGGATATATAATCGTATTGTATAATGCTAAAAAATAATTATTTTATAATTTAATTGATTTTATATGAAATAAAAATGTATATAATGATAAATATAATGTTAATACTAAAAACAAATCTAACATTAGTTTTTGATATTTTAAATGTTAAAAAAATATATTTATACATTGAGTTATATTTTTTAAAAATTGAACATTAGTTTTTAGATTAAACGTTAAAATGAACATTAATTGATAAGTGCAAAACTAAAAAGAGACTAAGTAAAAAATGTTATAAGATTTTGAGAAAATTAATTTCAAGTAAAAATTTTAGATTAAATTATTTTACTAATTTTATAATTTAAATTCACTTTATGTGATTTTAAATCAAAAAAATAAAATAACGGGTGGAATACTGAACCAAAATTTTGAAAAATTGAATTAACCGAACTGATTAAACTGAAATTTATGTGACTATAAACCAAACTGAACCTTTAAAAATTTGATTCAGTTTGATTTGTTTCAATTAAATTACATGTATTTTAAATTTGATTTGATTCAAATTAATTTGATTTAATAATTACTTAGGCTAATTTAATTTTTTTGGTTTTTTTTCTAAAAAACCGAACCCAAAACCGAAAATAGAATTTTTTTTAAAATTATAACCAAACCAAACCTATTTTTATTAAAGGATCAAACCGAACCAGCTCGGTTAAGTTGGTTTTTTTAGTTTAGTCTGGTTATTGCTCACCCTGCTATTCTACTTTCTTTTAATGAGCAGAATTGTAATTTTTATAATCTCTCATATTTTCTCTCTATTTTGAAGAGAAAATGCAAGGAAAAAAATATTCATTATTTTTCTTCTTCCTCTAATTTTTCTTCTATTTCCAAACAGAGGAAAATAAATTTTCTCCCTTATTTTCTTCTCTCTCTTATTTTCCTACCTCCCAAACAGGAATTAAGTTCAAATAATGTTAGTTATCTTCAGTAACAAGATATGAATAACAAGAAGAGACTGTTATTGCTTGAAAATTGTAACCAACTTAAGTACAAGAACAGAGCGTTAAGTTGTGCACTGCAGATACAGAAATACAGAAGAGTGGAGAGGTATCATTGATATTGAAGGAAGTGGGGAAAGGTAGGAACGTGCAATAGTTGAGTGGAATGTGCAGAAGAAACCAAAACAGCCTTGGGTTTTCAATGTGGAAGGACAGCTGTTAAAGGGCCCATCCCCTATCTACAAGACGTGAGGAGCTGTCATAATTCTACCCATCTTTTGGTAAACATATGATGCTTATTTACTCTCCCCTTGGAGCACGGCCTCAGCCTTCCTCTCTCTCTCTCTCTCTGTGCATTGAGGGGCCTTAAAGACTACTGGTGCATGTGAAAGTGTTAAGATATCTTTCCCCTTTGGATCCCTACCTACATATATAAATAGTTTGCCTGAAATTAACTCAGAAAAATGATATTAATGCAATGCATATACAATTGCTGACATATAACTGTGATTTTAATTAATTAATAAGATGAGAAGTAAACTTTTCAATGTTGTAAATTTTCATTTCTATGTTGGTTTCAACCAACTCAAAGTTAATTTATTGGAATTAATATTGTAGAAGAATGGCCTAAATATTGCAACAGGTAGATGGGAAATACATGAGAAAATTCAGAACAATGATTAAAGCATTGGGCATCATAATTTTCCATAAGGCATTTGACTCTTCCAATGGAATGATTAGCAACTTCATAAGCACATGCAAAAGCTGGGTTGGAATTAATAGGTCAGGACCTTTAGACACTTACTAAATTAATTTTTCCGGACTCAATAGAAAATTTTTTCTTTTCTTCAATATAATTATTTTCTTTTCAGTCCAAGCAAACAGTAATGTTGACGACTTTGAGCTATTTATTTCCTTTAATGTGCGTTGTGGTCCATTCGCAATATAAATCACAAATAATTTTTGCCTTATAAAACAAAACGGAATCGAATTTTTATGAGATGAGATAGATAAATTTAGTTTGTATTGAGAAGGAAGATTCGAGCTTCTGCAAATTAATGAGTGCAATTATAGGATGGAAAAATAATTCGATTTTCAGATACTTTTAATCAAGTATTTAATTTTATTTCCAAATAAAATAATAGAAGTCTCAATTTAAAAGGAACAAAATCCCAAAAAAAGAAGAAAAGATAAAGAAAGGCAAAGTGAGGATAAAAATAGTTTTCAGAAATCACAACACTTTAAAAAAAGAAAAAAAAGCAGAGGTGAATTTCATAAGCAGGAAGAAAGCACAAGTAAATTTTTTTAAAATATAAATTAGTTGTTTTACTCATCAAATAAAAAACTGATTTCTTCTAAAATACCTAACCCTTTAAATATTGAATTTACATAAATTTATCCAACTCATCTAATTAATTTCTTTATCCTGAAATTTGCATTTATATAAATTTTAAAAACCAAAATTTATATTTATATGAATCTTAGATGAAAATATACTTCATAACGTCTTTGATCAATTATTCTCAAAGAGTAGGTAATAATAGTCTTTCTAAATTAATTTTATAGCCGGTTTTTCTGAAATGATTAATTTACAGAGTTTTGATTAAAGATACTTTTTCTAATTTGTTGTAGAAATTTTACTTTGTTTGAATTTATTTATTTTTTAAAAGGGATATTAATTATTTTTTAATTTTATTTTTATATTCTATTATCTTTATTAAATAATCAATATTTTTACTAAAAATTCATTTAATTAATATTTTTTCTTATAATTAAAAATATTTAATAATTTTTTAATAAAAAAGGGATTACAAGAGATGCATCTTTGTTAACCAAGTGTTAAATATGACCAGAAACTTCATAAAAATTTTATATATATATATATATATATAGTCAAAATAAAATATATGATTAGAACTTTTTCGAAATTTTTAAGATTTATTATTCTAATTTTTCATTTTTAAATTTTTTAAATTAATTTAAATTTATATATTTATCGAAATTATTTTTTTTTAAAAAAAATAAATTTAAAATATAGCTTTTACAAGACGTGTAATTTTCTAGATAGCAAGATACATAATTCGAACCTTATGTAGTTAAGATAAAAACAATTTTTTGAATCAAGGTCATGTGCATATATATATTTAAATAAATTTTAAGTAAAAAAAAAAATACATGGTTTAACATATCTAAAATTCATAGAATTAAAATTAAATTATTGATTCTGTGAATTTATAACTCTCTTACTTATATGAATTTATGAATACCAATTTCATATAATTGATTTAAAAAAAATTAAAAGACTACTTATTGAATCTTTTTAAATAAGTTATTTTGAAAATAATATTGATTGAATCTTTTTAAAATAAGTGACTTTAAAAATGTTTATCTCATATATAAAATAATTATTTATATTATTCATTGAAATTAAATTTTATTTTATGTATAAATTAAATCTGTTAATTAATACTAAAAATTAAAAATGTCATAATTAATCTTAATAATAAATCTAAAAATTAAATATTTCATAGTTATTTTAATGTTAGTTGTCACTAATATATGATAGAAAAATTTAAATTTCTAAAAAATTAAAAGAACAAAATGATGATTGTAATAAACTATTAAAATGATGATATATGAAGTAAAAAGACACAGAATCAGTGGATCCAAAAAATTTTTTTTAAAAAAAAAAAAAAAGATTGAATCAAACGTCAACATAACAAATTAAGTGAGCTTCAGCCAACTCAACCTCCATCTAATTAAACAATTTTTTACCAGCAGAGCACATCACATTCTCCATGCAAACAGACCATAACGTTGCTATTTAGCTGATATTATCTTGTTAATGGAGGGGGCCATCTCATAGCCATGTTGTTAGGCAGTTCAATACTCAGACAAAAGACCTACCGCAATCAATCTAGGATCAACAATAGCCAAGGGTTCACGCAGGTACGTTCCATGCACCACGTGGTCTGAAGATCAGCCATTCCACTACGTTATTATAGCTTCTAGATATGAGTCCACCCTCAAGCCTAGCGGCAGGGTTAATCCAACCCTTCGAACCCACTGACATTCCTTGAAGACGTGTGTGGCAAGGGGCCTTTTCTAAAAATGGAGAATTAAAAAAAATAGTAAATAAAATAGAGAGGTTTAAATATCTTTTATACAATTTTTTTTTTTTTTTTAGAGTCATTGAAAGAGATAAAAAGTGAGAAAGTTTAAAAAGTAATTCGATTATCTAGTTATACCAGTAAATGGGTTTGTTCGTGTAATTTTTAACTCGTCCCCTAGTTAAATTAGAAGATGATATGAAAAATAAAATAAATAAGTTTCGTTTCTAGTTTAACTAGTGGATATATTTTTTAATTTCTTAACTTTTTTTTAATCAACTAAGTGTGTCATAAATAATTATATTAATATACTAATTTTGTATTGTTATATTATTGCTATAATAATATCATTAGATTATATTATTGGTTATATTATTAAGAATTATATTTTAACAGATTATATTGATATGTGGTAATTATTTAAAATAAATTAATAAGGATTTAAAATATGAAATATTAAAGTAATTGATTATAAAAGAAGAATTAATTATCATAACCAAAAAGCATATTTAATAATACTGATTATTAAATATATACTAAAACTAAATGTAAATTAACAAAATTTGAAATAAAAGTTATCAATTACTTTGAATAAAAAACCAAATATTCTTTAATACATGAACATTAATAATAAAAATCAATTATTTATTTATTTATTTTCTTCCTTGATATTCACACGACAAGTATCTAATATTTCAGTGTGGCATCTTGTTTTTGAATCGACAATATTTATTGAACACCTTTTGAAATTTAATGATAAATCAGTTTATTACTTGAGGCTCATCTATAGGCTACTTTTTGAGTTTCTGCCTTCCTAATATTTATATACAAAATATATTAATATTTTTTAAAATCGCAACCTTTAAAAAGATAATCTAATCTTAAGCTACTGAGAATACTGAAAGTGATAAAAATATTTTAATAAATCAATTTAGAGGTATAACATTCAAAAATAAAAGGCTACATGGAAATATCAAGCACTCGACACATGAAATTCATGGTAGAAAATAAATAAATAAATCATTATAATTATTAATATTCATATAAAGAGTATTTTATTGTTTTAATAAATCAATTGGGAACTTTTATTTCAAATTTTAGATCTAATAAATTTACTATAGATAATTACCTTATATCAATATAATATATTAAAATATGATTATTGATTATTGATATATTAATAATAATAATTATGAATATACATTAAGTTAATATAAATATAATTATTAATAATATAATAATATATAATTAGCATATTAATGATATAATTGTTATTATAGTTTACACACACACATATATATATATAGACTAGAAAATAAGATTTTAAGGACTAAAAATAATAAAAATACTAGCGTTATCTGCTAGTTAAACTAGAGAATGAGACTTGTTTATCATATTTTCATGTTGTCCTCTAATTTAACTAATAGACAGCTTAAAAATTATACTAAAAAGTCTGCAAACATAATTAGAAAATAAATTTACTTTTTTTACTTTTCCCATTTTTTTATACTAATGGCAAAAAAATACCCCTTTTACATAAATATATTTCAAAAAAAGCTTCCTATTTTACTATATTTTTTTAAGCTCTCCATTTTTTACAGAAAGCCCTGTAGTAAGCTCTCACTGTATTTGTTACAGTGAATACATTCATTAGCCACAACAATACCTTAATAATAACTCTCTACATAGCAAAATATTGGATGAGGAAATGGCACATAAAATGCTTTAGTTTTTGGAGGAATGCAGAGAGTTTAAATAAATTTCAACATATCCTGATTGGAATTAGACACCAATAGATTCTTAGAACTCTGTTAAGTTAGAAAATAGCTAGATTTTACTTATATCGATCATACTTTAAAAATATTGATTGCCATTTTCAGGATCATTTTCATTTCAAAAGGAAGAAAGATTCTCTCTACCAGTTTCTTTTTCTATGCCTTGGCCTCATTATGTATTAATGCACACACCTTAATGCAACCTAATCTAATAAAATTTATCGCCCATCTATAATAATTCGCTAAACATAATTATACCCAGATGATAATTTTGCATCTATAAAATCACAAAAAAAAAAAAAAGATTTAAGAACCCTTGTGCATCAAGAATTTTGAGCCTAAGTAATTCTCCAATCTTGCTTAGCTAAGTAAGACTGAAATACGAAAATTTTGAAAACCTAAGTCGCCAATCTTCTTTGTATCAAAGTTAGCAAATCTAAATAACGAAGACGATGAGAGACCTCTCTAAAACCCAAGATGTTTCTGATGATATTCCAAACCTCCTCTGATATACCATAAGTAAAAAAAAAAGTCTTTGATTTATCAAAATTTACACACTGTCCATATGCTCTTCCATACTGAGAAAGAAGGTCTTCAATAACTAAGCCCTCTAACATGGTCGTCCTAACAAATAGAATTGTGTCATTTGCAAGCATAACATGAGAGATAATTGGACTATCCGATGAATCTCTCCCTAATCACTTGCTCTTGTCAGTAGTTAAGAGAGGGACAAGATCGAGTTTCCCTAGCAGAGTCCCCTTATGATCCACTTATATAGCTCTTTGGTTGGCCATTAATCAAAAATAAAATGACACAAAAGATAAATAAAGCATAGTCAACTGAATAAAATGAGTGGAAATTTTATTTTTTTATCATCACTTTCTAAATATTATGACTTAATAGTCAATCACTCTCTAAATATTATGACATAATATAATCATAAGCTTTACTTATATCTAATTTAAATAGACATTTGCAACTTTTAATTCTATATTTCATAGAGTGTATTAGACTTTGGATTTGAACTCACCCACATTGGGAGTGCAACCCATATGGATCAATTGAACTGTCTAAGACAATTACTTAATTCACCTTAAACTTTCCACCAAGAGAAGTTAACGTAAGTGGGGAAAAAAAAAAAAGGAACACATAGAAAATCAAAACTTCTCTGGGAGGAACAATACAATATTCTACAATTAACATACAAAAAATTAGGTTATGAAAATACTAGAATTCTCCTTTATAATTATTCCCACTATCAGTAATGCAAGTACCGATTAATTCATTTTCGCGCTTCAACAAGTAAGTCTACTGAAATTATTTATTGTTTAAATTAATTTGTGTTAATTAATTCCTTCATTGATATTAGAGTTGTTTATGTTTGTGTTCTAATTGAATTTAATTAAAATTTGCACAACCTAAATATATGTAGTTGGATATTTGTATATTTTTGTTTGTTTTTGTCTAGTGTATGTAATTTGAAATTACTATTGATATACTTGGAATTAGGCCATAATATTTCACATGAATGATAGTTTGACATTCAGTAATATGCATATAAAATTATAGAGCCTAACTCTTTGTCGTTTGTGAGATATTGGAGTTTGAATTTTCTGCAATAGTAAGATTTGTTAAATTTTTGCAAAAAATGTGATAATCTTTAGTTTGATTTGTGAGTATAATCTAATAGTACATATCACAAGCTATCCAATGGTATATTACTCGTCTAAACTGAAGTTCTATAGCATGAGTAATTGGGTTATGAATTTTTGTGGATTAAACTAAATAAAACCAAAAAGTATAGGGACTGCCTGGAAGAGAAAGATGATGAACAGTGTCACTTTAACACTTTCGGTCTCACCTTAGTGTGTTGTTAATGCAAACATATAGAGAAATTTCTAGGCTGAAATAACTAGACTACAAAATTTAGTGACCCTAAAAATATAGGACCGAACTAAATTTTGACGCCGAAAAAACCCCCTAAACCTACGTGTCTGTCACGTGCCACTTCGACGTATGGACGGTTGAGGCATGTGGCATGTGAGTTGCATGCCATACTGGACAATGCATCATCTAATCTGTGCTCAGAAAACGGGTCTTCTCTGAAAACGACATGTCATTTCTTTTACCAAAAAAAAAAAGAATTTTTTTGGGGCGCATGAGGCACATGCTGGGGGAATTTTGATCCCTTTTTTTCCAAATACATATTTTTTATCATCCTAATTTTCTGGGATATTAAAATTAATATGTAAAAAAAAAATTAATTTTTTTATGAATATATGTGTTAAAAATTCATAAAAATTATTTTCTAAAATTCCAAAAAAAAAATTAAGTGTTTTATGGTTCAATCAGTCATTATACCACAAAAATTTGATTAATATTATTTTAATCACTGTGAATTACGTGTATGATTGCTCATTTTTATGTGTTTATTTTTTGTATTTGTTATAGAAAATTATGACAATCACCATAAGAACTCCTAAAATAATTAGGACCAGAAGACAAAGGATTAAAATGCATCAGCTGATTAAAAAATTGAAAAATCTTGAGACCACTTCCTTAGTTGTCGATGTTATTTGTATGGTGAATTATGTTGCCAATATTAATGACAACATTCAAGATATTATTTTAGAAGGTGATTTGTTTACTCATGAAGAGAGATATAATAAAGCGTTGAGGTCGACTTTGATTCCATAGTATAGTATAGGGACCTCTTGACCTTTTGTGGTCTGACCTAGAAATTAATGGATCCTATTCGAGATTGGTCAAATGTTTTATAAGGAATTTTGTAAGGTCCACTATTATTTACTCTAGTTCTAGTTTGACTTATTTATCTAGAAGTTTTATTGGTCTTCTTGTTGAGCTTTATTTTAGCCTCATTCACTTCATCCTTGTCAAGTGTATGGCTACTTAGATTAGAATTTATTTCTAATATAATTATCTATTTATTTAAGTTTTTTTGCTTTGGGTTTTATATTTTGAACATTTTTATTTTATTTGATGAATATTATCCTATTTAAATGTATTTATTTCAATTAATTAATTATTTGTACTTATAATTAACTGATTAGAAATATTTAATTTGTGCAATCAAATATATATAAATGCATATAGTAGTCATAAATTAATTGGAATATTTTAAGAGTTTTAGTAACTTTAAGAATTAAACTTTGTATTAATTAATTATGTCCTTAATTACTATGTATTTATGACCTTAGATGATAATTGGAAACACAATAACCTTTTGACTCTAAACCTAATATGATATATTTATCGACATAATTAATTGATGACAAAGTACTTGTATGTAATACTCGACATTAAAATTTATGTGTATCTCTTATATAGAACTTTGTGTTTTATAAGTAGCTTATGCTTCTAAAAATATTGTCGTTGAGTTCGATAAGAGTGAGGAACTAAATGGTGATAATTATGAGATTTGGAGTATGAAAAATATAGTATGTGCTAGAGGAGCAAAAGGCTCTTGAGGCTTTGAACACTGTCATGGATGAGCTTAAGAAAAACACAACAGCTCAACAAATGAGGGACCGTGAAGCTTATGAAGTTTGGAAAAAGAAAAACTCTTTAACTAGCATTACGTTGCTGAGCAGCATGAATGATGATGTCATGCGTGAGTTTCATAGGTATGATAATGCTCAGTACATGTGGTTCACATTGAAAGCGAAGTTTAGAGATGCGTTTGTAACTAAACTCAAATCATTAACTATCAAGTTTGACACATATAAGAAACGTCCTGAACATAATATGAAAAAGCATTTAAGACAAATGTCAAACACAATAACTGAGCTGGAAGATGTTGGTCATACTTTAACAGATGAGCAATAGGTCCCAACTGTCATTCGATCCTTACCCCAAAGCTGGGAACATATGAAGATGTAGTTTATCCATACTAAAAATATTAGAATTCTGAAATATGTTATGCACCATCTTGAGTTGGAAGAGGATCGTCTTAAAGCTGCTAAGTCAAGTACTAATGTGTATATGACCGGTTCTAGTAAACATCAAAGTTTAAGGCGAAAGCGCAATTATCAAAATGGGTCCCAATCAAATAAAAGTAAAGGAAAAGCTCAACCAAGCAAGAAGCCTATGCCAAACCAACATGGTAAGAAAAAGCGTAACAAAAATAGGAATATATAAAAGGTCAGGTGTTATAATTGTAACCAATGTGGTCATTTTGCATGAGACTGTGCCAAGCCAAAAAAGGTACCTTATTACACATATGTTAGTGAACTTTATATTTCTAGCATTGTTTTTCTAACTAAATCACATCCTTTATGGATTATAGACTCATCACAAACCACGTAATGAAGGATCGAGAAGCCTTCGTAGAGTTTCGACGAGTCATGCATGGAGCAATGTGGATATTTGTGGGAAACAATGCTAAAGTTGAGGTGAAAGAGATTGACATATGCAAGTTAGTCATGTGTGGCGGTCGAACCTTATTCCTACATGATGTGTTATATGGTTCTGGTTTCATGCTAAATGGTTTCATTGTGATGGATTTGGATTATGACTTAGGTAGTTGTAATGTAGGTTTTTTATGTTTGCAACATTGCATGATTATAAGAATGATGTAAATGTTTGGCATGCTAGACTTGGCCATATTGGTCAATAAAGAATGAATAGGTTAGCCAAAGAAGGTTTATTAGCTAATATTGACAAAGTAGATTTATCAATTTGTGAACATAGTTCAGCTAGAAAAACTACAAGAAAACCATTTGGAAAAGGAACTAGAGTTGAATTTCCATTGCAGTTAGTTCATTATGATGTATATGGTCCTATAAATGTGAGAGTTAGGCATAGAGCATTTTATTTAATCACATTTATTGACGATTACACTTGAAATAATTATGTCTATTTGAGATCTCATAAATTGAAAGTGTTACGTTGTTTTAAGAATTGTATGAATCTAGTTGAAAATAAATTAGACAGAAAAATAAAAGCATTAAAAATCAATCGAAGCTAAGAATACTCATTTGTTCAGTTTAGAGAGTTATGTGATAAAAAAGGAATAGAACATCAATTGAGTATTCCCAAAACTCTACAACAAAATGGTGTTGCCAAGAGGAGGAAAATAACTCTTCTTAAGATGGTTAGGTTTATGATGGCTCAAACTCATATGTCAATCACTTTTTGAGGTGATGCACTACTGATTACCCCATTTATACTTAATTGAATGCCTAAAAAATCAATTACCACCACTCCATATGAGTTATAGGCTAGCAAAAACTTGACTAAGTGTTTTAAAACCTTAGGGAAATGCTACTTATATTCACGATTCCTCCTATAAATATGGTAAATTAGGACCAAGAGGAAAGAAAAGTATTTTTATAAGGTACTTTGAAACCTCAAAAGGTTACATGTTTATAGGTGAGCAAGACAGTAGGAGCATAACTGAATTTGAATTGTGTGATGTCATATTCATAGAGATTGAATTTCCTAAACAAGGCGAGATAAGTCGCGACTTATCACTTTTTGAAACCATGGATCTACACTTGTTAGCATCACCTCATTTGAGTGGAAGGATTTTAACAGATAATGAATTAATTTCATCTGACCCAATTTCATCATCTCATGCGAATGAAAGTGATCTTGGTCTAAGTAGAAGCAATTCAAGAATAAAAACTAATCCCAGTTCGAGTGGGAACAATTTGAGGATTAATGAATCTCAATTTCATCGAAGTAATCGTGTAAGCATTCCTCACCATTGATTTGAGATCGAAGGTGGTAAAGCTTTTATAATTCTTCCATAAGAAGAGGATTAGCAAAAGAATGTGAAAGAGACTCTGTTTTGTCTTGTTAAGGATAAATGGATTAAGGAAATGGAAGAGAAAATTGAGTTTATAAGATTTAATCAAGTTTAAAAGCTTGTTGATCTCCTGAAAGGAAGCAAAGCCATTGGAAATAAATGGATTCTTAAGATAAAATGAAAGGTTGATGGTACCATTGAGAGGTACAAGGCTTGCATAGTTGCAAAATGGTACAAACAACATGAAGGAATTGACTATGAGAAACTTTTTCAGTCGTTGTGAGGTTTACCACTATTCACTTAATTCTACCTATATTTACTAGCTTAGACCTTAAATTACATCAAATAGATGTAAAGACTGTCTTTCTCAATAAAGAATTGGATAAAGAAATCTATATGAAACAACTAATAGTTTCCTTAAAGAAGGCCATGAACGAAAGGTTTGTAGACTTTTGAAGTCTATATATGGCCTCAAACAGTCATCAAGGTAATGATATATTCATTTTTACAATGTAATCATTTCGTATGGTTTCATTATGATTGAGGAGGATCATTATGTATATACCAAAAAGTTAAAGGATAAATTTGTGATTTTGTCATTATACGTTGATGACATACTTATAGTTGGAAATGACAAGGAGTATCTTAATGACATCAAAGCATGATTGTCATCTAACTTTGAAATAAATGATATAAGTGAAGCTGCATATATTCTCAGAGTTAAGATTTCAAGAGATTTCCCGAAGAAAATATTATCTTTTTCATAAGAAACATGTATAGAAAAAGTTCTTGAATAATTTAATATGCAAGATTGTAAGCCCATTGATACTTTTATAGCTAAATGTGAAGGTTTAAGCTAAAGATTGTATCCTAAGACTCAAGAGGAAAAGGAACAAATGAGTAGAGTTCATTATGCTAGTGCGATTGGTAGTCTAATATATGTCATGATATGTATTAGAGCAAACATTTGTTATGTTGTGGGCATAGTAAGCAGATATCAATCCAACCTAAGCTCAGCACATTAGAAAGTTATAAAAAGGATTCTGCGATATCTAAAGGGAACTGTTGATTACTCATTATGTTATCAAGGTTGTGATATGCATTTAAGAGGTTATACCGATGCTGACTAGGGAGGAAACTTAGATGAGAGAAAGTCTACCTCTGATTTCATTTTCTTACTCAGCAATGGCGTCATATCTGGGAGTAGTAAGAAACAGTAATGTATAGCCTTGTCCATAATAGAAGTCGAATTTATGGCCTTCTCTTCAACAATGCAAGAAGCTATGTGGCTTAAAAGATTTTTGGATGATCTAGAAGTCTTCGTTAGTTTCACTGATCCAGTGTTAGTCAATTATGATAGTCAAACAGCTATTGCATATACTTCAAACCTAAAGTTTCATTGTAAAACCAAACATATAGATACCAAGTATAACTTGGTTAAAGACATGGTGGAATAAAAAGAGGTAAATATGAAATACATTTCCACGCGAGATATGATTGTAGATCCACTTACAAAGCTTGTTCTTAGAGATATATTTGTTGAGCATACTAAATCTTAAGGAATGCATAGATATTAATATATTTATACCATTAACTATTTTTCAATGTTTATAAATGTTTGAATGACAATGGAGATTATTAATATACATACAAATGAATGTTCTTGAGTACATTCTTGATTATTTTTTGAAAAGTATGTCAGGCAAATAAGAGATTAACATTTTCACATGGATAATCACCTTTATCATTCTTGTAATGTATAAAGATGAGACAAATTTTAAACTTGTTATCTACATGATAATTGAACTCAAAAGCTTAAAATTCAGAATGTCTTGTTAATAATGACAAAAGGTCATTATAACAATTTAAGTAAATTTATATTTTCACTATGTCTACCTTTATTGCCAAATGTGAGTTCCAATAATTATAAATGAGTATATTTGTGGACTCAAGTTAGATGTTTAGCGTGTCCAAACTATCAACTGTGCAATATTTATTTTGAGAAAGATATGCACTTCATCGAATATGAGAACAATAATGTAGCATGTGATTCATACCACGTGTACAATAAATATGACCCTTAAGAGTAATAAAAGTAATACATTTCAACTTATTATTATGTAACACTCTGAGCAAAGAAAGATTCTCGTATTACACCTTCACAACTCCTATCAGTTACTCAAAACTTACTTTAATGTTTGTTATCTTAGGGTGTTGCCAAAGGATCATGAATGATACTACTAGCGAAACACTTCTAGAAAAGCAAGTTAATTTGAAGTTAAGAGAACCATGAGAAGAGGAAGATCATTAGAGTATCACATCAATTTATATTCACTGGACAACCAATTGTAATTTGTCTATGTGACGAAATATAATTGTGAATATAAAATATAATTATAAATGAGATCATAAGAGTTGATAGATGTGATAACAATAGTCTAGGTACAACATATTATAATCTACTCTAAAAACCATTTAATCAAGAAGCTATATACTCCTAATAAATATGCAACTCTGAGCTCTCAAAGTATATTGGTCATACGACCTATTTTCTAAGTATGAATTATTGCAGAGTATAGAAAATGTGTGTTTTTAAGTTAGTTGTGAGTCCCGCTATATGCGAGTGGGAGATGTTGAACTTTTGGATTTGGGTTCGCCCATATTGAGAGCCAAACTCATACAGATTAAATGAACTACTTAAGGCAGTTACTTAATTCACATTAAACTTCCCACTAAGGGAAGTTAACATAAGTTAAAAAAAAAAAACACATATAAAATAAAAATTTCCTCTAGGAGGAACAATACTATGCAATTAATAGATAGAAAATTAGGTTGTGAAAATACGAGAATTATCCTTTGTGATTATTCTTACTATCTATAATACAAGTAATGATTAATTCATTTCACACTTCAACAAGTATACTAAAATTATTTGTTGTTTGAATTAATTTGTGTTAATTAATTCCTTCAGAGTGAAAAAGCTCAAAGGAAATAATTTTTCTTTTCAATTCTTATACAATTAGCTTGACATGACAAATACAAAAAATTGTTGCAATATATTTGATATTGTCGTTGTAAAAATTAATTTTATCTATTAAATTACTATATTTTAATTTTAAAAATTATATTATCAACTTAATTTAATATTTTTTTATAATTTTCGTAAATATTAATTTTTAAAAATAATTTTTTATTCGTAAAAACCAATATTAAAAAAGTCAACTATTTTGCAACAACAAAGGTAAACTCACTCGCGGTAAAACTGTAAAAGCGAAGAAGAAAAGCATGTTGGAGGGAGGATTCATGGTTGGATAGAGCGACGAAACGTTTCTCTCCACTTATATATATGCCGCCTTTCTCATAACAGCACACCACATGTCCAACCTCTTACGTTTCTCTCAACTCTTTGAATACTATGTATTCAAGGACAATAAGCAAATATGGGCAATTGGAGAAATCGTCGATCTCGTAGATTCTTCTACCACCAATATAAGGATCCAGCCTCATCTTACTACGACCCGCAAGAACCTCCACCTCCGATTCCAGGTCTTTTATATCATTTGTCTTTCTTTTCTATACATCCAATTGGGTTTTCTTCGAATTTGTTAGCTTGTGGATTTTCTTGGTGGGTTTTCTACGTTATTTACAAAAAATGTTCCTTCTTTTATTGTCCTGTTTCGTTGCTTAGCATATAACAAACTGATAGAAAAAAAACTCGAAATTGATAATTGTTCGTGTTAGAGTAGTGTCAGAAGAGGTAAAAGCACCAATATAACAAGTGAAAGGAAATTTGGCTTTGTTTTTGCCAAATTGTGCTCATCACATTGCATAATAAATATATAATACCTGGAAGGGGTCAGTTACCTAATACCAGATATGGATTAGTTTTAGTTTACTATATATCATCCTTGTCTACTATATTTACCACTATGAGCCTCGGTAGTGTTTTAGGGGAACAAGCTCCATTTCTTTTTACATAAGACTTCTTAGCCATAATTTTTTAGCTGAAATAAGGAATGGTTCATAATGCTTTTTTGCTGAGGGATTAATAGAAAGATATTGCTCATAATTGTCCAAAAAGAATAGACGGCATTATTGGATTGTTTTAAATGCCTCTTAGGTCTAGTATATACAAGTTTCTACCATTCCATGACAGGGAGTTTCATGTCATCAGTTGAGGTTTTAACATATTCTTTCTGTGTTTTTTAGAGCACAGTATTTATGTAGAACATTAAGGTGCATATAGAGTAATTCAAATGACTAAAATTTAAAAATCCACTCTAACGTTTTCTGCCAGAAGTGTCAATTTTGAAACGCACTAACATGTTTACACATGTATGCTTGAGAAAAGACGTATATTTGCTTTGTGTTCAGCCATTCTATAGGCATGGCTGGAATGAATCTTTTGGTGTAGCTTTCCACGAATGGCAGTGTTGGACATAACTCAAACATCAGAAATGTAGGTTGGCAAAGTTTCCGAATTGTTTGATGCATCAATAAGGGAGAATATTCACCTTAATTTAAACTCACGTTTTCAGATTAGAAACAAGTGGTTGAATCTTGATGAAATATGTTTTATTTTGATTTTGCGAAGGAAATATTTGTTTCCAAAATATCAATATAGACCTGAGGTTTTGAACTTGGACTTGTTTTCATTTTCCTATTTTGATCTTTAGATAACTCAAGATTTAGTGGTCAGCAATCTGACCCTTTTCCCATTTGGACAAAACCAAAAATCAGAGAATACTCCCTTAGTTCCAGTCCTTTTTGCATGAGCAGAGCAAGGACCTTAGACAAACCCTGAAGAAATGCCATGGGAAGAATTCTGAACTCTCATCTTCCCAAGATTTCCCTCCTTGCACTATCACACTGGCAAGTTTTGTGGTTAGAGCTAGGTTCATTGATATGTTGAATTACCGGAATTTTTAATTCCTCATGGCATGACTATTTCCAACATCACTGTCCTTTCCTCTTCTTGAAATTTTTTTTCATAAAAATGAACTTCTAACCTGGGCTCTAAAATGATTTTGCCCTTCTCTATAGTGTTTGCAGAAGATGGTGTGCCTTCATGGGAGAAGAAGTTCTGCTCTTTGATAGGATCATTACCGTGGCAGAAAGTTGTAAATGTTAAGAAGGTTATGTACTGCCATCATACTGTAGTCAACTGGGATGATTCAGCTGGTAAAGAGGCATTTCAGAATGCAAAAAAGCGCTTTTGGGAACAAATCCATGGCCTCCCTTATGGAATCTCTCTGCCTGATCCAGATATGTATATTGATGATATAAACTGGAATCCTGATATTGATCCTGAACTGTTGGAGGACTTAGAAAAAGAATTTTTTGCTCCTGAAGAGGGAGAAAAAGATTGTAAACTAGAGTGTGCAAACAAAAAGACTAAGAACTTTGTGTCTGTTCCTACAGACAGGTGGAACAGGAATCCAGGTGAGGTTAGAACTCCCTGGGAATGTAACAATAATAGGCAAAGTGGTGTAGCTTTGAAAGATGAAGCACAATGCTGGAACCAGAGGGAGATTTTAACAAATGATTTGAGGAATTTAAATGATGCTGATAACGCATGGAACCATTGCTCTGCTCAGGAAAATGAAACTGTGAAGAGCAACACATGGCGAGATGGTGGTAATAAGTCAAGGGGATGGAACCACAATGGAAACCATGTCGATCAATCAAATGATTGGGATAATAGTAATTCAAACAATGATGATAACCCCTGGGAGTGTAGATATCCTCAAGGGACTGAAGCTATGAGAGGCGACACATGGGGAGAATGTCGTGACAAGTTACAGGGATGGAGCCACAGCAAAAACCAAGTCAATCGATCAAAGGACTGGGTTGATGATGGCAATGCCTGGGAGCCCAACAGACAGCATGTTGGCATTGTGAAGGACAAAGTATGGGACAATTTTATTCACAACTCTTGGAGCAATAATCAGCAGCAGCCAGGGAACTCTTGGGAAAACAACTTTAATTGGGGCTGTGGAAGTTCAAAAGATAGACAATGGAGAGGTTGGAAACGGCAGGACCTTCGCTATAGGGAGCCAAAAGATATGGAATATAGACAAGCAGGTGGTGGCTGGGGAACCTGGAATGATGGTCACCGGAAGAGAGAAGGCAGCCATCAATATATAACAGGTAACAAGCATACAAGGTTTCAAGGGAATGATTATCAAACAGGTCATCGCTGGAGGGGAGGAGCAGCCAATGAGAGGGTTAGTTTTGCGTTTGAATAGCCATTGTTGTGGAATTGACTTTTATTCATGGGGAAAAAAAAAGGAAAAGAAAAAAAGATGGCTTTCTTTGCTGACTCATCTTTGTGCATAGGTGAGAAACTCCGTATCATCAAATGAAGCTGTATTTTGCAGATGCCAGAGCTATGGCAAATGTTTTTGTTTTGGTTTTCATTTCTTCTGTTATGATGATGTGCTTCCTTTACAATTCATACAATGCAATAACAAATAAGAACGACATAAGAAATTGTGACTTGGTTTGCAGAAACGCTACACAGTTTTTGGACTTTGCTTTTTCTGGACTCTATACTAGAAGGTGCATTTATTATCTTGCAATTTATTTATCATATGGTGCTTGTTGGGATTATTATTTGTATAATTATTTTATTACAAAATGTGGTGTCGAGGGCACTTAGCTTGTGTTCGTTGCTTTTATCAATACGGTTTTATGCATCCGAATTGTTCCAAGCAGCATGCAGTACCCCTACCTCCTTCCCTCTCTTGACCTGCAAAATATGCATTGAAGATGTTGATTCCCTGTTTGAATCATGCACGACTCTTATTTATCATTGTTCATTATGGTTATGACCAATGATTATAAAATCAGGAATTAATCAGTGGTTCGGTTCGGTTTAGTGTTCAAAATCAGTCAATGAAAAATTTATCAAAATCGAAAATCAAATCAAATTTATTTAAAATTACATCTTTTGTGAAAATTTTTAAAAAGTACACTATTTTATTTAAATTTTAAATATTAAAAATATTTTTATTATATTATTATACTATATTTTTAATTTATATATATATTTAAAAATTGATCAATTAAATTGAATTAATCAAATCGATTAAATTGAAACCTAGCAATTGATTGATTTGATCTTTAATCCAATTTTAAAAGCATTTATTATGACATGCTGATCAAATATGGATGATATAGGTAGGATAATAAATTAAATTATTATGAAGAAATCACTGAATAATAATTTATTGACACATTGATTGAAGTGTAGTTGAGAATTTTGTATTGCAGTTTGTTGTAAAGTAATCCTGATGTTAAGCAATAACCACGATCTGTGAGTGGATTAAGATTCCATTTGCATCAGAAGAACTGTAATTCAATAAGAGGGGGAAAACTCGGTTAAGCGATAACCGAATGTAAAATAAATTTCACATAACTGATAGTCAAATCTTTCACGAACATGACAACCCCACAACAGGTTCATTCATAGCCCACACGGCAACGCCAACAAAAATGGAAGAAGAAATGCAGTAACAATCCGCTAATGCAAAATGTCAGCACCGCCAAAACCTTATAAACCCTATTTTTTCTACGGCCATCGCAGGCCTTCCCAAAATCGCCCTGTTGTCCGCGGAGGCCTCTTCTCCAACCGACAGACAATAAAACAACCAAAACCCACTTCTCAATCTCATTTTGACCTCCTAAAATGGGACCCCCAAAATCCGTCACCGTCAAAATCTCCACCTTTACCCCACAACCACTCCCTTTCTACTGTTTCCCAGCGCCTCTCCCCAATCTCCCGCTTCATCCTCGACGCCTTTCGTAAAAATGACAACCGTTGGGGCCCTCCTGTCGTTGCTGAGCTGCGCAAGCTTCGCCGTGTGACGCCGGACATCGTCGCCCAGGTTCTTAAAGTCGAAAATAACCCTCATCTAGCCTCCAAATTCTTTCACTGGGCAGGTAAGCAAAAAGGATATGCCCATAATTTCGCTTCTTATAATGCATTTGCTTATTGCTTGAATAGGGGCAGCTTGTTTCGCGCTGCTGATCAGATACCTGAGCTGATGGATTCCCAAGGGAAGCCGCCTACTGAGAAACAGTTTGAGATTTTGATTAGAATGCACTTTGATGCCAATAGGGGGCTTAGAGTTTATTATGTCTATCAAAAGATGAAGTCTTTTGGGGTCAAACCCCGTGTTTTTTTGTATAATAGAATTATGGATGCTTTGATTAAGACGGGTCACTTAGATTTGGCATTATCAGTGTATGAGGATTTTAGGACTGATGGGTTGGTGGAGGACAGTGTTACTTTTTTGTTGTTGATAAAGGGACTATGTAAGGTGGGCAGGATTGAGGAAATGATGGAGCTTTTGGGGAGAATGAGAACGAATTTGTGTAAACCGGATGTTTTTGCATACACTGCTATGGTCAGGGTCTTGGTTGGAGAAGGGCATTTGGATGGAAGTTTGCAGGTTTGGGAGGAGATGAAGAGAGATGGGGTGGTTCCAGATGTGCTGGCATATGTCACTTTAGTTACAGGGTTGTGTAAAGGAGGGAAGGTAGGGAAGGGGTATGAGTTGTTTAAGGAGATGAAGCAGAAGGGAATTTTGATTGATAGGGCAATTTACGGAGTGCTGATTGATGCATTTGTGGAGGATAGAAAGGTTGGATCAGCTTGTGATTTGTGGAAGGATTTGGTGGACTCTGGGTATAGAGCTGATTTGGGGATTTATAGATCTCTTATTCAAGGTCTGTGTAATGTGAAGCGGGTTGACAAGGCTTATAAGCTCTTTCAGGTTTTGGTTCAAGAGGGTCTTGAGCCAGACTTTGAGACAGTGAATCCTATGTTGGTGTTTTATGCGGAGAAGAAAAGGATGGATGATTTTTGCAAGCTGCTTGTGCAGATGGAAAAGTTGGGATTTTCTGTTATTGATGATATTTCCAAATTCTTCTCATTTGTGATTGCGAAGGAGGAAAGAGTTATGATGTCCTTAGAAGTGTTTGAGGACTTAAAAGTGAAAGGTTATAGTAGTGTTCCTATCTACAATATTATCATGGAGGCACTCCTCAAGGTTGGGAAGGTGAAAAAGGCAATCTCACTTTTTGGTGAAATGAAGGAATTGAATTTAGAACCAGACTCAGCTACTTATAGCATTGCAATTATATGTTTTGTTGAAGATAGAAATATCCAAGAGGCTTGTGTGTGTCATAATAGAATAATTGAGATGTCTTGTGTCCCTTCTGTTGCTGCCTATTGTTCTCTTGCTAAAGGGCTTTGTGATATTGGAGAGATTGATGAAGCAATGATGCTGGTTCGTGACTGCTTAGGCAATGTTACGAGTGGGCCTATGGAGTTCAAGTACACTCTTACAATTCTTCACATTTGTCGATCAGGTGATTCTGAAAAAGTGATCCAAGTGGTGAATGAGATGATGCAGGAGGGTTGTCCTCCAAATGAAGTCATATATTCGGCTATAATCTCTGGCATGTGCAAGTATGGGACATTGGAAGAGGCCAGGAAGGTGTTCACAAATTTGAGGGAGCGGAAACTTATGACAGAAGCCAAGACAATCTTTTATGATGAAATATTAATGGAACACATGAAGAAGAAGACAGCAGACTTGGTGCTCTCAGGATTGAAGTTTTTTGGTCTGGAATCAAAATTGAAAGCAAAGGGATCTACTCTTCTGTCAAGTTGAGAAGGTACTTAATTACTTATATTATATACTTTATTTGCTCGTTGCTGAATATAACATCTACTTGTAACTACCTTTTGGGGCAATCTGTAGTTTCATTTGCTGTTCACCCAGAAACTTGTAAATATTTTCTCTCATACAAATATTTGGAGCTGCACTCACAAGGGTGGAATTCTGATTTTGCATTGCAGGATGGTGATCCTAATGTGAAATATCCCATGTGAGTAAACAACATGGTCAACATGACTCATCAGGGTGGATGAACTGGAATAGAGTTCTTGTTTTGAACTCCATGCATCTTATAGCGCCTATTTCCAATAGGTCAGTCAGGTTTACTTGAGAGCCATGTGTGCAGATCCAGGCAGTTAGGCATGGATTCTCTTATCACTTGTACACTTGACCAAAATAGCCTTTTTTTCCTTACCTTTCATGTGTAGCAATGGCAAATTAGTAGTGATGTGGCTCCAGTTGATTGAATTTTAGTTGACACTTCCCTCATGATTCCTTGCAGTTTTATCTTGAATGATATCAACAGAAAGGCAGATAGGGATTTGATGCTCAAAGCAAGCATGATCTTTTAAGTGAAGCTCATGGAAAATGAGGTGTGATTTTATTATCGTAGTTGCTTATGGTTCTATTCTATCAAGGAGCATGTTGTTATACTGTTGACCCATGGAATCTCTAACATAATCTTAAAAGATTTCATGGAGGAACTTCCCAGGAAAAGTTCTGGAAATGGCAGGGAGGAATTTGAATTTCTGGCTCTTCTCTTTGGATTTTGCTGAGCTAATGATTGCTCTATGCATTAGTAAACCATGTTTGGTAGGAATCAGCATCAATCTGGCTTTTTCCATCTTTGTAGTCGTCAATCTAGACGATTGGTTTCGTAATCTGAGCCATTCCTAGATAGTATATTATTTATGGAAATTTGCCAAGGCAAAGCAGCTAAAAAGGTTTTTGTGGCATGTATTTTTGTTCTGCTTATGGGGAAGCTTACCTATAAACTATGTGATTTCTCTTTACCACAGCAGTTAACCTCTTATTGAGGTTGAGTGCTGTGGATTTTGGCTCCACAACACCATCAGATCATTCTATTCAATCTGATATTTTCTGGCTTTGACAAGGATTTATACAGTTGCTTTGGTTAGGAATGTAATGCTTTGTAGCCAAGGAGAAGTGCAAACCATCCGTATGTGTGCTTTTGAGCAACTTCTTGCTGTTAAGGATGCCTATGGAAATAAAAGGTCTTTGAAAACTATGATTGAGGTGTTGTTGCCGATTGTCATTTTTGTAGCTTGTCAAGTTTGCAGCTTGTTTTTATTGATTCATGGAACCCAACAATGTTTGAACCTTCAGAGGTTTTCGGTTGCAACTATGATGTATAGATTTTTTTTAAGAATATTTTCTGAGATATATTGTAATCTTGTGGGACGCACTACTCGTACAATTCTACATAGCAGGGAGACAGCAAATCTATGGATCATAATTTGCGGTAGGTAAAGGAACTGGAAAATCACTTCTAATGCTCTCCCTTTGTCTCAAAATCCTCCCACCCCCCTCTTTTCCCCTCATTTCCACAATGGCAACGATGGCAACATAGATTTTGGTTTTTCTAGGAGTCTAATCACAGGCAAAAAGGGTATTCTAAAAGCTTTCCTCTGTATCACAATTGCTAAGAATTGCTAGAAATTGTGCATTCAACATCCGACAGAGCACGAATTTGATGGTGCTGTTGCTTACGGGTAATAATCCGAAAACATTAGTGAAAGAAAAGTAAAATCATCTATTTGTCCAAGATAATAGCAATATCATACAATATTATAAAGGCCAGTGGAAAATTTTCCAGCTTTCGACTGAAATCTAAATGTCAATCATACACCAATATATTGAGAGTTGAAAGCTCGTTCAATATTAGAGGAAGCTACAATCTATATTGGTTTACCAATCGATGCACACAGCTCTAGATCAAAAATTCATAAACATAGAAACAAGAATATATTATGAAGCCTAAGCCTCGCGTTTAGGCCGGTTGCGAGTTCGTGTGCCTTGAAGTGCAGGCTGCTGCACTTCATCCTGTAAGGGAATATCAACGTCATTATCACCATCCTCTTCATCTGCTTCCCTGATAGCTTGATTAATTTCAAGCTGTTCCACCAAAATAAAAAGTTCAAGAACGATGAAAATATGAGTAAATAAGTTACCAAAAGTATCATGTAACATTTACTCAACACACTACTGGTAGTAGTAAGTAGGCACTCGTTATCTATGTAGAAAGCCATGCTTAGCTTACGCAAAATGCACAGAGTCTACTCTGTATACGGGGAATGCAATGAATTTGAGACCAGAAAAGTAGAAGTTTAGACTATGAAAATGGGTTAATATCGCTTCTTAAGAAAGGATTAAATTGGCAACAAGTAAAAAAGCACAAATATTTTAGCTCTGGGTTGTTAATTTGATCAAAGATTTCACGCATCTGCCCCGTGAAAATGGAGATTAAAAGCAATACTTTTCCAAATACGGGCTTGTGTCGAGCACTTTGTAGGCATAAAACAATGAAACTTCATTTTTAACCAAACAAACAAAAGCTAACGCCTGTAAGCACCAAACCCAACATACAAAACTCAGAAAAATTCTTACTTTTGTTTAAAAAAAAAAACAGATATCAGAACGAGAACAGTAACACCAACTTGACAGTTCGAGAAAACAGCATCAAAGTTGAAATGAAAAACCTCCTCAAGATAGTCTCTATCGAGCTTTTCATCAATTTTAATGGCGGTAAAGATGGTGGCAATCAGGAGAGACATTGGGAACACGAATGCAAACACGTAGCTACTCGCGCTGGGACCCGCGCGCGTCACTACAACCGAACCTCTCCGCATTTGCCTATCTCCGGCAAAGCGAATTGCAGGACAATGAGAGGTAGGCTCGAAGGAGGCACGTGCAGGTGTGGCGAAGATGGGCAGTGTATGAATGGCAGGTTTGGGGATTAGGAAAGTGGCCATGGCCCTTCTGCTTTTGCACTGGATTTTTTTTATTTATTTTTTTGTTTGTTTATTTAAGTAGCAAGGGTCTGTTTGTTTCAGAAGAAAAAAGCACTTTTTTTTCAACCGCTTAAAGTATGTTTGTAATTATTATTGAAAAATTTTGATTTGGAGACAAAAAACGCAAGAGATTCTCTCTACTAATATATTATAACTTTTTTCAATATGAAATTTATAATTAAAAATTTTGATTTTAAAAAAATTTATTTTTAAAACTTTTATCAATAATAATTTTTTATATTAAAAAATTTATTATTAAATAAAATTTTTTTTATTTTTTATCTCAAAATCAGATTATTTTCATAGCGACGCCAGACACAACATTAGCGATGGAAACTGATTTGTCTAAAGCAACCAACTAGCTCTAGCAAGCTACAATTTGATCATATCAAGACGGAACATAGCCTTAGTTATAGTACGTGAAATTTGATTATATGATAATAAAAATATCATAGTCTTGCGGCATCATGTATTAGAGCAAAATTATTTGCTTCAGATATTAAACTCAGTATTTCCATGTTATGGTGGCTGGTTTCAAGATTCATGCTTGTCATGCCACTTTGAAGTTTCTCGCTAAGTCTTGAAAGACCTAATTTAAGGTCTTCCTTGATTTCTTCAAAACAAAAAAAAAAAGGTCTTCCTTGATCAAGAGAGCAACACAGATCTTGAAGAAACAAAGATAGTGTTGCTTCATCTTAAATCATTTGGAGATCAACCTAGCAGATAAGGAAGTAGGGACATAGGCAAATGAATAGCCTTCACGGACTAGGATAATGGCATGAGCTCGATTCCCAACACTAATAATAGTTACAATCCTTGACTGTGGTTTCTATACATGAAAATAATAAGCCAAGTATTCTGGTTGCCATGTAAAGTCGCCAGCTATAAATCTCTCTCCTGAAATGTACACAAGCGCTTGGATCATGATCGGGAAGAACCAACTTAACTCACTACATATAACGCGACAAGAGGCCAGCTTGCTCTTTCTTTTCTCTCCTGATTCTTCCCCTCAAAGTAAATCTCACCAACATGATAAACTATTAGGAACGAGAAGAAGCAGCAATCATGCCAAAATCTGGATCAAACTTCCACCTGGAAGTCATCATTCACACCCGGGGGAGACAATGGTGGAACAGCTTCTTCATGAGACATAGTAGCTTCTACATCCAAAATCTTCCTAGAAGCTGCCTGATGCTCTCTGCTTCTACTGATCTTTCTTGAGGGTAGCGATTCAGAAGCAAGAGCGCTGGATGAGTTGCTTTTACTAATAGATGCTAAAAACTTGTCCCTTGAAAGAGTTGTTGGGGCAGATGCAATGACAGTGCTGAATACACCAGACTCTCTTAAAGCCTCCATTATGACCTGAAATACAAAAGCAGATAAGGTAATTCAGTTATGCATTATGTCCTCTTCTGTTATTCTTTCATTATTGCATGAGAACACAAACAGCAAAACATAGATTGGATGATGTTGCCCCTTTTTGGCTATGGGATGGAAAAGGCCAGACTACAGATTACATGCAACAAATTCTTTTGTGAATCGCATATCATGATTTCTACCACTTTAAGATATGTATCTCATTTCTTTGTCTTGATTTAACAAGGGAAGCCATTCCATGTCCTTTGTATGAATCCCACTTAGCTGTCGTTTGTACTTCATTCAGGAACATAAAATTTCGAAGAAACATTACTTTCTCTTACCATGGGAGAATATATACGAGTTAAGATGCCCTTCCTCAAAAGTTTCAACTTAAGGTCTTTATCACCCCATACAACATGTTCACGGTACCTGAGCAGAAGTCCCAACACATTATTATTTTGCCAAATACAAAGATAAACAAAACAAAGAAACAAACATGTG
Organism: Omphalea diandra; assembly: GCA_949677035.1. Lineage (NCBI taxonomy): Eukaryota > Viridiplantae > Streptophyta > Magnoliopsida > Malpighiales > Euphorbiaceae > Omphalea > Omphalea diandra. The sequence goes on from CATIWR010280498.1 coordinate 34,035, forward strand.
ACTGCCAGTAGTCAAAACTATGCATAGGTAGAGGACAAGAGAAGAAAATTTTCCTGTTATCAAATACTTACCAGGTTAGCATTTCCTCCTCAGTTGAAGTTGAAGCAATTATGAAGGCCTACAACACAATGTTTAATTCAAAAGATACAAAAGTTGTCAGAAGAAAATATCCCAAACAAGCTGAAGACTTGCTAACGAAAGTTCCCAAACAAGCTGAGGACTTGCCAACAAAAGTTCAAGTCATAAATTCAATCACCTGCATTGTCCTATCAATGCTAACTGACAAAAAGACTATAACTGTCTTTATCCTGAGACTTAATTCGCTGCTTTGACTGAAAAATCATAGCTACTAGAAGATCTAGCAGAAGCAAACACCCTATGTGTCAACTTCTTTGCTGATAAATATAATATTATGATGATAACAAACTAACACTACTCACTTGAGAAAACCACATCACTGAATTCCCAAGAGACAAGTCCACTCTCACATTTTAAATGGTGCAGTGACATCACAACTTAATGACCAACAAACTTACAGGCATTTTCTAACCATACAATGGAACGATTCATTTTACAGAACATGGTTTTTTAGTCAACTATACATAGTAAGCACCACCAAGAATTGGGTAATGGCTCCCACATAAAACCACCTTGGCCACTCACTACCAGCTAATTATAACATTAAGAATGAAGTAGCCCGCATTACCCTTATCAAAAAAACCATTAATTGGGTCACATCAACATTAGCCAATTGTAGTGGTGCTTTTGTATGTCATTGCCATCTATGTGTATGTTTACTTGCTAATATCATGACCTAGATCTCTGTCTAAAAATACCCTATTTTCTAGCATAGAAATAGACTATTCTTAAAAGTTAAAATAAGCAACCGCTGCATATTCCACATGAATAAACTATCCCGTGTAAGTCCACTGTGCTCAAATTGCAGACTGTTTCACCATAAATAGAGAGAAGGAAATGAACTCACAGATCTATCAAATTCCAACATAAAGCATCTTTTGACATCCTCCTTCGTGGGCTTGCAGCCACATCGATCACGTCTAGAAGTCAAATCTGAGAATTTGGCATATGTGTAATGTAGAACTGCAGCCTCTTCCAATTTCACCTCACTAACATATAAACAGAAATCAGACAAATTGTGCATTGTTAGAAAGGTGGCAAATTCACACATCAGAATGACCATCAACAAAGGCAAGCCAACACAATTTCAAGAGCTCAGAAGAACAAGATAGTGAAACACAATGTCATTCTGAAAATCAAAGGGGAAAAAGTGAACATATTTTTTAAAAGGTAACATTCAAGATCCATATATTGTCACCCATGCAGATAGAAACCCCACTACAACTGAATGGTGCATGGAACACCTTTCTGTGCATGTGTATGAATGTATTATGGCTGCATGCCTTTCATTTGCATTCTTCAGCTCAGATTAATAGTTCAGATTCGGTGCTCATGAAAGATTGTTTAATCAACATACTTGGGAGTTTTCATGTAGTTGTGCCATCTGTGCGCACCATTAGGACGAAGATGATCCTGAATTCGAGCAGCTGATTTCCCATTTCCATAAGTTAAGAAGTAGTTTGGATTGCCACGGGTGGATTCCTTGTACATGCCAAAGTATGTATCCTTTGGAAGATGATCGTAATTCTTCTTGAACATTGAAACCTGTTAGCATTGACACATTAATAGACCATAGGCAAAGAATGGATGCATCATGCAAGCATAAAAGCAAACAGATCGCATTTTCAAAACAGCAAGAAAAACAACATCAGCACATTAATTATCCTAATTCCTACTGCGATTATTACAAAACTTTCTTGAAGAATAAAAGTCATCACAAGACAGCTGCCACCATACATTCCTTTTTCACCCCAGTCCACCCATCAATCCTCCACCAACTACTACAGCTTTTGTTCTGCTTTTTAATCACATTGCTACCATGAGAAATTAGAAGAAGGAACATCTGTGTAGACATTCTGCTCTTACTTATTAAAGTTATTGAAAGTTTGCGACATCATATCTAGTACTGCAAGTATAAATCAGTAGCATCTAGTCTAGTGTCAAAAGATTTGGGATTTTAATGGTCTGATTTGAGCTCTTAAGATCAATAAATGAGATTGAGGCACAAAAGAACGGCCAGAAAACAACCATCAGTAAGCTATTTCTTTTGTTTAGAGGAAGATATTCTAGATATAAATCATCAATTCTTTTCCCTTTTTTAATTTATGATTTGAATGACAATTATTTAGAAAAATCATCACCAAAATAAGTGGTTGATCCAGTTTGGATATGGCGAAGTTGAATCTAAAACCAAGTCATAACAAGTTCTAGGTTTTTGCTATTATCCTCATAATCAAACATTTTTTGTCAGTGAAAACTTCTGGCAAAAAATAACACAGCCAAGACATTGTACTTGAAGTATAGCATACATAGGATACGGTGTGAGACTTTTCAAACAGTTCAACTCCAGTTTTAACAATTGAATTAACTCACCAAGTTGGAAAACTAAAGAGACAGATAATAAAGGAGATTTACCTGGCCAAAGGGATCCTTGATATCATCTTGTTCAACACTACTCTCCTGAGAAATAAAGCATCAGTATTATTTACATGCAACAAGGGATCAAAAATATTTAAATAATCTGATACAAATTTCCCAGGTGACACTATTACCAACAACACAATCTAAACCTGCACTCACATAATTTGGAAATATAACCATATCCACATTCCCAGGAACATCCATAAGTAATTGCCTCAAAGAGTATTCACTAGCACCAGCAGGATGTATTAGTTCATCAGTGTCAAGATGAAGGATCCAGTCCATGCCTGCCTCCTACATTTTTGCCAATATTGACAATAAGTTTATACACACAGAATAGCTACCTTATTACAAAACAATAATAACGGAGAGAATAGTCACAGATGAGAACACAATTGAACATAATGCATACCCTTGCCATGACAATAGCCATTTCCATATTGAGAGACTGTTTCACAAACAGCTCATAATTGCATGGTTTGTAAAAGAAACTCGACAGCCATGTCTCATTCCAGATCCGGCTGATTAAAATAAGAAAAGTTCAACAAAACATGTCAGGAAGATACAAAAGATAAATCATGTTAACCATTTTAAAGATGTGAAGCTCAAGGAAAACAATGAGACCAATGGTCTTAATTCATCTCTGACTGTCGATACTACAAAGATCCTACATTTCTCCCGAGAATAAAACAAAGACAGACCTTTTAGCTTGTTGCTCCTCTAGCTCTCTTGTTCTATAAATCACTTTTACTCCCTATCAAAACAACAGCATACTGTTGATGCTCAGTTAATCACAAACAAGCAAAATAACCCATAACCAATCAAAAAGCAGAGAAATTTCCTCCAAATTTTAGAAAAATAAAAAACACTCACCGGAATCGATTCGAGAACTTTAGATACATCAGGAGAAGCAGCCTTGCCTTCCACAAAAAGGAAAAATGTAGAGACCCCAATCACCTTATGATAAAACATCCATGGCAGAATCTGATCCAACCCAGCAGATGTACTCGTCGTAATACATATCTGCACCATTCATTCATCAAATCAAAGTTCGAAAAACCGAAATCAAAAGCGATAAAAAGATGGGAATTTTACATGCCTTAGGCCTCAAATTGGCGTCAAAATCAAACTTCCAGTCACGAAAGTAAGGGAAAGAAGGGGACCCACTGCGACGGGCAAGAGCGAAACAATCAGAGTGGTGGGGTTTAGGAGAGGGAAGAGAAGAAACAGAGAGATCCATGCCGGGGAAGATCTCGTGGTTGTGGGAACCTTGAGGGGCCCACCGACCAGTAGCAGTGGTGGGGTCGTTGAGGCCTCCGTCGTCGCCTTTCCATTGGAGGACGAATGCCAAGGCGGCCAGAGAGAGTGGGAGGAGAGTGAGGAGAACGATTAGCTTTGAGGTAAATGATTGGTTGGAGGAAGAGGAGGAGGAGGATGGCCGGAGAGGGGCTTGAAGGTGGTGGTGGGGCATGGTGGCCGTGCAGACGGATCATACGAAGTAGTCAATGCAAAGAGGGAGGGAGAGAGAGAGAGAGAGAGTCCTTCAAATGTGAAAAAGGAGAGTCGAAGAGGTAAAATACAATTCAATTTTGCCTGAATTTTAGGTACCTACCTACCTTGTGTTAGAAAAATCTATTCTCAACTTTTTAAAGGTGTTTTATTTTAATGGCAAGTCAGATTATAAATCCACATCAAAATTTAAATTTGATTAATATAATCTTCTTTTGAGTAAAAAAAACTTTGAGTTATTTATATTTATTACGCAAACTCTTCTTTTATAAATCCAGTAAAAATACTAATAAAAATTTGATAAAATTTCATTTATGAGTCTTGAACTCATTACAAAATTTTTATTTATTTGATAGAAATTAATTAAAGAAATAAATCTTTATGTGAAACAGTGATTTTTTTCCATGTTTAATTGCAAAAAACTATAAAATAAAAAAATAATTTGCACTTTCTTTTAACTTCTTCAATAGAGAGAAAATAACCCATCACGAAAAAGATCATTAAATACAATTTTCTTGAAAAAATTAAGAAATATTTTTAAATTATTTTACAACTATTTCTTTAAAATTTTTATTTAATATAGCAAAATTATTTATGATAATAGATTAAGGATAAAATAGTATTTTGTCATATATTTTCTTAAAGTTAGTGAGTGAAACAAATATGATTAAGTTGCACTTACTAAAAAAATATGTAAACTAAATATTGTAGAGTTTAGCTTCTTAATAAATAATTTTCTAAAAAATACAATTTTCCTAAAAATTATTTTTCATGAAAGTGAATAATTTTATATAGGAAGCCTGAATAAATAAAGTAACTAAAAATCCAATCACATTCAAAACTAACTTTTAAGTCTAATTAGAAGTTAAATTTTATTTTTTAGCGTAATTTACTCTAATATCATTGTAAAATATAAGAATATGAGTTTTTTTATTTTTTATATAATAAAAAATCAATCTATATTAAAAATTATCTTTACAAATATAATTTATTTTCTATCATCTAATAATAAAGAATTCTCAATATAATTGAAAATCTTATTTAGAACAAAATATAAAATTATAAAATTAGGAACTTATTTTGCGTATAATTTAATTATTGCATATTAAAATACACATTCCTTATACTTTTCATCGGTCTTCTTCTGCTATATTCCTTGTACATTATAAGTAAAGAGATGTGTGCTCAATGTCTATCTTTAATAAAAAAAAAAAATCATTAATTATAAATTCGATATATAAAAATTATAAAAAATTTATTATGAACAATCACATATTTTTGTAAATAGATAAATTGATAATAATACGACAAGTTTTTTGAATAAATTGAGAACATAGCAAATAAATATAACACCTTAAACATACATTAATTGAAAAAAAAATTAAGGTTGATAAAATATTTACTAAATTAGAAAAAAAATCCAAATATATGATATCATATAAACTTTCAATACCTTCCTCAAATAAATAAATCACATAAATACAAATTTATTCTTATTCTTATTTGAAGATAGCATTGAAAGGTTATATAATATTGTACGTTATTCTATGTTTGAGATTTTTTTATAATATAGTAAGTATCTTATTGATGTCTATTTTTATGAAAATTAATGCATATTCAAGGTTTATATATCTCTTCGTATCAATCTATTGAAAAAAAAACTTATCTTATTGTTGCCAATATATCTAGCTACACGAATATGTTTTTATAATTTGCAATATATTGAATTTGTGGTTAATAGATTTTTTTTTCTCCAACTTAGATATTGAACACACATCTCTTAACCCATCAAGTACAAGAAATGTAGCAGAAAAATATAGATGAAAGGTATTGATGGTTTGGTTTTAGAAATAAACAAAAATAAAAATATGTGTATTAATATATAAAAACTAGATTGTTAAACAAAATAAGCTCTTAGGTTTATAGTTTTGTTTTTTTTTTTTTTGAAAATATCATTTCCAATTCTACCAGGAATTCTCCACTTTTAAAAAATAAATAACAAGTTATATTTATAAAGGCAATTTCTAATATAGAACTATATAAAAATAAAAATAAAAACTAACATTTTAATATTTTTTTAATGAGATAGAGTAAACTAAGCTAAAAAATAAAAATTATATTCTAATTAAAATCATAAGTTAGTTTTAAAGTCTAATTTAACTTTTTTAGATATTTTCTTATTATTTAGTGATAAGTTTAAGGGTCGTGAAAATTTCATTAACATTTTTAATGTGTTTACCAAAAAAAAAGGATTTCTTATAAAAAAAAGATTCGTGTAATGAATATAAATTGTTGACAAACTTAAAATTATATTTTGAAATTAAAGAGTTTGATATCAAGAATACGAAAAAGTTTTAGAGGATATATGATGCATGTTTCTTTGTGTTAATTATTCTTTTATTTAAAATATGATTGTCTTATATATGTAGACAAAATCTAGCTATTAAATGCATTTTTTGTCTTTAAAATTTCATGTTCTAACATTTCCAAATATAGTCATATAACATTTAAAATTATATTATTTTCAAAATGAACTTTAAAATCATTAAGTCTACAATTTAAATGTCGTATAGCTACATTTGGAAATGCCACGTTACTATTTCTTAAATTAACTTTAAAATCAATAAGTTTATCATATAGTTGTATTTAAAAATGTCATATTGCAGCTCGTAGAGGTTTTTTACTACCTCAATAATAAATAAAAAGTTAGTCAATAATTTGTATTTTGCACAACTATATTTTAATCTATTGATTAAAAGAACATATATAAATATTGATAAAATTAAAATATTTGTTTATATAATATGTGATTAAATAAATAATATTTATCTTCAAGTCATATAACATAAAGAACATTATTTTTAGTTGGCTATTGTGTATACTAAGTACAGCTAAACAATATTTATTTTTAAAATAAATAATATATAACAATTATTTTTAGCCTTATTTTTATTCATTTATTACACATATTTATTTTCAAGATAGATAATATAAGAAAATAAATTTTTTTAACTTGCTTTTTTAGTGATACATTTTGCAGTTTTCTTTTAATATAATTTTTTATTTACATTTATAGTTATACAAAATTAATCATTTATACATCAAAATAGTTAGCCTGATAAATGATAAATTTTTATCTTAATCACTTATGTTTGTGTCGTCTTGATAAATGATAAATATATATTTAAAATTCAGTCTGAAATTATAATTAACTAGTCATAAACCTGCAGGGTGCATAGGATGACAATAATAATAAATTTTAATATTTTTTATTAAATGATTAGTTAATTAAATAATTAATTTATTATTTTATTAAAATTATTACTAAGTAAATAAAATAAATTTCTTAAAATTTCTAATTATGCATGAAGGTCATAGTAATAAAATGATTATCTATTGATTCATACATTTAATTTTATCTGTCATAATTTAAAAAGAAAATTTATGAAATTTGAATGAAGTTATTCATGATAATCAATCAAATAAATATTATTAAGTATTTTATAATCAAAATAAAATTAATAAATAATTACAAATCATATATACATATGTGAGATATTTATAACAAAAGATTGTTTAGTGATTCATAATTTTCAATCTTGTGTAGCTTGATTTTAAAAGAAAATCAATAAAACAAATAATATTAAGTATTTTATAATTAAAAATAAAATTAATAGATAATTACAAACTCTATATACATATGTAAGATAATTATGAGAAAGACTATCTATTAATCTATTAATTTATACCTTCAAATTTACGCAACATAATTTTAAAAACCTAAACAAAATAATTTTTTATAATCTATTACAATATCGCTAGCTTTTATATATTCAGAATTTTAAACAATCAATAGAATTGATTTAAATATTAGTTTCATATTTAAAATTGTTACTTTTTAGGTTTTTATAATTTGATGTTTAAAAGTTATTTAGAATTTTTATTTTTTTGGAATTTTCAAATTTTTTATTAAAAATTTTTTTATTATATAATCTTAGCTTTCTATATAAAATTTTTACTATTTTGATTTTTTTAATTTTCTAGTTAGAATGTTTTTTTATATGATAATTAATTTATTTAATTTTCTATTAAGAATTTTTTGATATAGTATTTTTCTATAATAAAATATAAAATAATAACATGCAGGTATATTATACACAATTATTTGATAAATGACAGATAATTATTTAAAATTATAAGACGTTAAAAATAGTGAAGAAGTAGAGATCATTTAGTTTAGTTAATTAGCCGCCACCAAATCGATCTCAAATCTCCCATGGCTCTTCCTTGCCATATAGGTCACAATCTTTGACAAATTTATGTTAACAAGATAATAAAGTATTTGTGATTTTATGGTATAGTGACCAACTAACTCAAAAACTTGTATCAACCATCTCATTCCATTGTTAGAAATTTAAGGGTATTGAAATGATAGAACATTGGTTTCTTTATAGTAGGGTTTAGGTTTTGAAATGTCTGGAGCATTGATTTTTTTTTTTTTTATGGTAAGGTTAGAAAACAAAAAAAAACATAGCTTGCAAACCAAATTATATATAATGTGCTAATAGAAGGCAAATGCGGTTCAAAGCGTTGAACAAAGGCAAAGGTGGTTCGAATTGTTGAACAAACCAACGAGAGATGATTTACTAAAAGATAATTTACTATTTACCTTCTAGATTTTATTATTTGATATAATTCTAGAACAATTTGATATTTGTCATTTGTAATCCATATATATTTTTAATTTCAATTTTAAAATTAATTTTAAATTATTGTTTAACAATTGTTCAATAATCTTATAAAATACAACCACGTATCATTATTTTATATACAGTGTACCATTATTTTACATTATATTATTAAAAAATTTTATGTCAAAAAATTTAGAAATAGAAAATTAAAAAAGTCAATTGCCACAAAAAAAAATTTAAATAAGAAATTAAAAAATCTAAAAAGTAAATATTCTAAATAAAAAGTAAAGATCATATAAAATAACTTAAAAATAGGAAATACATTTTTATTTTTATTAAATAATTAGTTAATTAATTAAACAATTGAACATTATTTTATTAAAAATTATTATCAAGTAAATAAATAATAAAATAAAAATTTTAAAACTATAACTTCTATGAAAAATTCAAAATTTTTAAAAATTACATATTTTTTAAAGTTCAAACATTTCAAATATTTTTATTCTAATTGTTATATTTTTAAAATATTTAACATTCTAAATGTTAACATTTATATACATTTTTTAAAATTTTGAATGTTAAAATTTTTAATATTTTTATCTAATTTTTATGATTTTGAAATTTTTTAACATTTTAAAGTTTAAATGTTAAAATTTTTTACTAATATGTATTTAAATTTTTTAAAAATTAATTTATTTAATTGAACCGATAGATCAAATTTAATAAAAAATCAAGCAATCCATCTGTTTAATCACTCCGATTTTAAAATGTTGCTTAAAACTTCTGTACGATTGCCTTAAAGAATCAATCAACATGTTGAATTGCACAATCCTAAATTTATCAAAACTTGGATAATAATATGTTATGTATAAGAAATTTTAATAACAAAAATTAATGGGGTTCCCTGTTCAAAAAAAATAATGGGGTTTTGAATTTAAAACGATGTCGTACCTCCTCAACAGACAAAAAAGGTGGGGGTGGGGGGGTGGCACTCCTCCCTTACCTTGCGCAGAGCGACAAAAGCGTAACCCTAATAGGGGCTCCGACCAAGCCAAGGAAAGAATCAGGCAAAACTAGTCGTCTTTCTCCTTCTCCTTCTTCTTCCCCTGACTAGAAATTAAGCAGTTATTATGCTCGGCAGCGTCGAGCTTTTTCTCTTTAATCTCCAACAAGGAGAGGGTTTCGTCGCTAAATGCAAGTTACGCTCCGTTCTCTTTTCATGTCTTCTATCGCTCCCTATTTTCCCTTTCCTCTCTTTTCGAACATAAGAACAATAACACATCAAGCTTCTGTCTTTCCGTTTCTGGTTACACAACATGACTGATAAGGTTAGTTCTCTTTTCTTAATAAGCATTGCAAATTTTTGTTTATTGGGTTTAAAGATCGAATTTTTCTCGTATTTTTCAGTTTTTAAGGTTGCTTAAGGCATCCATATTATAGCTTTGACTGATTTAAATTAGCTTGATGGGAAGAAATTGGTGCTGGAAAACGCATTAATCAAAGGTTGTCTTTATATATGATCAATTTGGACTTAATTATGATTGTTAATTATTTCATTGTCTATCAATATATCGCTATAGCTTTGAAGCTCTTTTTTAATTCGAGGCTCGTACAATGACTTCATAGTGACTTTATTCTTCGTAAGTTGCTTCCTGGTTTCTCACTGTTTAACTTACTCTGGCAGGTGCTAGTTTTTGGGTCGTTTACTGAAGATGAAACTAGATTGTGGCTGAAAAAGCCACCATCTGAGAATGGTCAAAAGCCCATGGAAAAGAAAGAATTGAAATTTGGTTCTTTCAATTCTGCCACTGGAATAACTTTTGGTGACTTTGATAGTGAATCAGGCAAGCAACTAGGTTCTGCTAATGGAAAAGTCAGTTTTCAGACTACAAATTTGCCTAAGAAGGAAAAGGATTTGAAGATTGCAAATAAAGCTGATGATGACTTGCCTGTGTTGCAGTCGAGTCCAAAAGAGAATGGAAGTATTGGTGATTTCCCCCATGGCATTTCCCTTAGTAATGGGGTCAAAGACTTAAAAATAGAGAGTGTTAACTTGACTACATTGAACTTATCCCCAAATGAATGCAGTCCTGTAAATCAATCCCAAAGATCAAACTTTGATGTCCTCGATACTGATGGGAATCTGAAGGGGACTAGTAATAATCCACCACTTGTGAAAAGAGAGGATATTCGGAAGCCAACTGATGGGCCCGTTGCAGCAGTTAGAACTTTACTACCCTGTGGCCTAATTAACTCAGGGAATTTATGTTTTCTCAATGCATCCTTGCAGGCTCTCTTATCCTGTTCCTCTTTTGTTCATCTCCTGCAGGACCTTAGAACTCGCAAAATCCCTAAGGTTTGCTACATTGTTATTTTAATATCACTTTCAATTCCGTGTTTTAGTGGACCTGTTTATCAAATGCACAAAATAATGTATAATATAATAAACATTATTACAAGAATAAATTTTATGACAACTTATTATCTTTTGGACTATGATTGCCTAGGTTGGCTTTCCAACATTAACTGCATTCGCGGAGTTTGTTTCTAACTTTGACATGCCAAGTAGTTCCAGCTTGAAAAATGGTTTGGCTGTTGTTGAGACTGGTACGCCTTTTAGCCCTGCCATGTTTGAAGGCGTTCTTAAAAATTTTACTCCAGATGTGCCAAATAGTGTATCAGGAAGACTAAGGTATACACTTTTCTTTAGCCTTCTTTTTCTCCTTTTATCTTGTACTAAAATATATCCAAGATGATGATGCCTGGACCTGTTTTCTGTTTTTCCCTATAAACAAGTTTTCTGGGATGCAATCATGGTGTTACTAAGGGGATACCTCCTATGATATGTAACCATGGATGTAAATATGTTAGTTTTCTGCTCTTTGTTTTTTTCTTCAATATTCCTTGGGAGACTTTAGGACAACAATGAAATTGCTTGTTTGCATTTACGACTAAATTTGTTAGTATAACTGTGTATGCAATCATACATGTTGCTTTTTGCCGATAATAGGGCTTTAATCTCTTGTGCTTCCTGCTGTTTTCTTATCTGCTACTATATTCTGCTTCCTTTCTGGTTCTTTATTAACTGAGAAAACTATGATTTTTTTCTTTTATATTGAAGAAGAATGAGCAATGAGTGTTTAGATGCATGTAAAAGGTTTGTTAGCGTATGCTTATCCAGAAATAGCTGTGAACCATGGAAGAACTGATACTAGCAAAGAAGTCCGGTAGGCCTAGACAGTCATGATGAGATTATGTGCTTAGAAGTAACTAGCAAAATTAGCATCTTTAATGTGCCATTGTGGAAATACCTAACACCCAATCTGGGATAGAAGTGACAGAACATAGTAAATATGGACTCTTGAACATAGTAAATATGGACTCTTGCCTACAGGCTTATTACGGGACAATATTTGTTGAACTCTGTCTTTGCTGGTTTTGGGCATTGCAGACGTAGGCCCAGCGTTGACCTAATTTTTGCAATTTATTTATTATATCCTTGCTGCTGAGTGCAGGAGCACTGTGATTAGGTTATGCCTAGAAATGCTTTTATTGGGATTGGATGTGATGAAATTTGATCCTTGCTAGCTGTATCAGGATTTGCTTATTTATTTATTTATCATAAGCTGTTTTCATTATTAGTTTTTAGTTATGTTTTTACCAATATGATTATATATTTTCTTCATGTGAGGAATGAGTTCTGACCTTGATATGACATAGACAGCAGAAGCTACTTTTGACTTGATAGTAGGTTAAGGAATGTTGATGGTATACCCAGACTGCCAGCCCTCTTGATATTCTTAATATTTGTTGATATGATGCATGTGTAGTCATGTACTCTAGTACTTGTACAGATAAAAGTATAGGTTTTTGACATATTTGTTTTCAGGCAGGAGGATTCTCAGGAGTTTTTGAGTTTCATCATGGATCAAATGCATGATGAATTGCTTAAACTTGAAGGACAATCTGCTTGCACAAATGGTGCCAAATCTTCTTTAGTTTCTTCCACAGAGGATGATGAATGGGAGACAGTTGGCCCAAAAAACAAATCTGCTATTATTAGAATTCAAAGCTTCATTCCTTCAGAGCTAAGTGATATTTTTGGAGGACAGTTAAGAAGTGTTGTGAAGGCGACAGGTATCCTCGTTATCCTTTGACATTTGTGATTGGAAGTGTATGTTTTACTTTTTGTTCTTTCCCAATGCATTGTCTCTTTGTTTGCAACCTTTGAAATATCTCCCAATAATCTTTTTTGAAGTGAGCCGTCTCTTCTGTTGGGCTGGTTATACCCCATGAGTTAGGTTTTTATTTTTCCTTCCTGTCAATGGGAGTATAACTCTGTCATCTGCATGTGGTGCAGGAAATAAAGCTTCTGTAACTGTTCAACCATTTCTTTTGCTTCATCTTGATATTTATCCTGAAGCTGTTCGTACTATAGAGGAAGCGCTTCATTTGTTTTCTGCACCAGAAAATGTTGAAGGGTATCGGACGTTGTCTACTGGAAAGGTATATGTATTTTTTCATGTTGGCTGCTATCTTTTGTATGTGAAACTGGTTTCACTTGGCTTTACTGAAGTTAAGCAGTTTACAGGATGTCGGTGAAAATACGCACACATATGCACCAGTCCATATCAATGATATTTTTTTAAGAAATTGCTTTATGTTTGCTAATGATCAAATATTAAATTGCATTCCCCTACAGGCTGGTATAGTGACTGCAAGAAAATCTGTGAAGATACAAAAGCTTTCTAAGATAATGATATTGCACCTAATGCGTTTTAGTTATGGAAGCCAGGGGAGTACCAAGTTGCACAAGCCAGTGCACTTTCCTCTGGAATTGGTGCTGGGTCGAGAACTACTTGTTTCTCCATCAACAGAGGTAATACACCTGTGTTCTCCCATGGCATTGATGAAGTGATCTATGTTATGGATATTGTTTGGTTTCTCTTCCTCAGCATTGTGTGAAATATTTAGTTCTTTTGGCTTTTACTATTTTGAGCTTTTGGATATTTAGATGCTGGTTTTTTTTTTTTTTTTTTTTTTATTTTTAATTTTATTTGAGGCACTGGTTCACAATAAGTTCATTGCTTTAGTTTATTGAATTGGTATTGGTAAGCACAGAAAATATGGATTCTTTTCTGTATTTTATCATATTGATAGGGTCTCCCTTGGGGCGTCCAAATATGAAAATATGTTGAATGCTTTTTTTTTTTTTTTCTTGCTTTTACAGAGTCGAAAATATGAATTGGTTGCCACAATAACCCATCACGGGAGGGAGCCTTCAAAGGGGCATTACACTGCTGATGCCCGCCATCCCAATGGCCAGTGGCTACGTTTTGATGATGCATCTGTCACTGCTATTGGCTCGAGTAAGGTGCTGCATGACCAGGCCTATGTTCTGTTTTACAAACAAGTTTAGAAGGTGATGAAAGGAATTTTGGTACCTGTTAACACCATGTAAAATTGAAAGGAATTTTTGGCCTTGTTAACACCATGTAAAATTGAGAGACCTGTTAGATCTACGTATTTAATGGATTAGATTATCTGTCCAGCTGGTCAGCTATTTATAAGGGTAAACGGTGCATTAGCAGTCTTCTGTTGGGGCCGTGGATATCATGTAGTCAGGAAAGTAACCTCTTCAATGAAGGTGTGCAAGTCTTGTATCAAGAGAGGAGAGGAAAAAAAACATTGCTTTGTCTTTTACTGTCCGAGTTTTACGAGGAATGTTACTGATTTGTAATTTTTTATAATAATTATGAAAATTATTGGAATTTCCTGCTATTTTAGCTTATGTTATTATTAGGAATTGTGAAGATTGCATTAGAGATTAAAGATGGGAAATGTGATATTTAGAAAGGTTAACAACAAAAGTCTGTTTTAGTAGATAGAGATGGTGATTTCATGATCTTATCCATTTGTTCTTCTACGTATGGCTTGTTAACAATAACAAGGAATAAATGATAAATAAGCAATGCGACGACATGCGCTAGAAACGCCAAGAAAGATCCATACCAAACAAAGAAAAGACAACGAATGCTCTGCCGTCACATGTTAATCTAATATATTTTACCTAAAAATTGTTAGATAAATGATAAAAATGTTATAGGTTGATGAATTTGTAATCTAACAAAAATTTGATGGTTTTAAAATTCATTAAAGGGGCGTTTGATTCGCGGAATCTGGATGGAAAGTAGCTCAACAATGTTAAATTTCAGTGTTTGGTTTAATTTGGTAAAGTTGTATCATTGAAAAAGTTATATTCCTGAATTTGTTGGCTCATACTCTCATTTTTTCATCTACATGGAAAAGGGAAAGTACTTTCTCATCTAAAGAGGTGAGAAAATTACTTTTCCATGATTATTTAAAATTATATAATTATACATTAATAAATATGTCCTTAATTAATGTAATATATAACTTTGTATATATTTTTATTTACTAAACAAAAACTTATATATTTGTATAAAATAATTTTAATCAAAATAAAAAATATAGATTATCATCTAATTTTAATTAAAATAATTATTGAACTATATAAAAAAAAAACTATAATTTCTTATTAGTGCATTGAGTAATCAAATCATTTTTAAATTTTCTTAAATTTTTATTACCATAAACTATATTAAATTCATATTATCATAGACTATATATTTTGAAATATTAATATGTTATAGTTATTAAGTATTTTTTAAGATAAAAAAATAATTATTTAGTACTGTTGAATAATATTTATTAAATATATTATATTATATTATAATATGTTATCATTTATATTATTGTATTAATTTAATTATAAATTATATTATGTAATAATATTATATTTATTATGTATCATAACATTATGTATTATAATAATATTTCATGAATTGATTACTGTGATAAATTTTATTTTATAAATTTTTTTGTATAGATTAATTAAATAAAAACATGCAATTGAATTAGAGGTATGATAGTAATTTAGATTAATTTATTTTAACTATCCTATATATAAATTAAAAATATTAATTTTGAATTTCTCAAAAAAATTTATATTCAACCAAACACGAGAATTTTATGTTCCTAGAATTACTTATCTAGAAAATTATTTTCCTAAATAAATAATTTCGAATAGAAATGTTAAATTTCGGCAATTAAATATCTCCTAAAGTTGAGGATTCGATTTGAGAATGATCATCCTGGGCGCCTCCGTCCTTCAAAGCTAAATTGAGAATTATTTTATCTAATTACTTCTACTATCATTATTTTATAAATATTTTGTAAAAATTTTTATTCTAATTAAATATCTGTTGGTTTATTAAATTAGTTAAAATTATAATATTTTTATTCTATATATTTTACAGTTTGTGGTTGCAACTTTTTATTTCTATTAGCAGTTTGCATCAAATGATCGGACAATTCATCTACTTATAAGAAAAAGAAATGAAGAGAGAATTTGTAAATAAGAAAGGAAGACAATAAGTAAAAAAATGTGAAGATATTTTTTAGGCAAATCAAATCGTTAAAAATCTCCTGATAAATAATATTTTCCATATTGAATATTATTGTTCGGTATCAATGTTTTCATGTCATTTTTTTGAGATAATTATCATATATTGTTGGGAGACAATAAATATCAATTTATATCAATACATGGACGTTTATTAGTAATCATCTTACTATTAAATTTTAATGAATTTTAAAAAAGAATAACAGGATAAATAACTTTTATTTTTTTCTACATTAATTGATTATACTGTACCGACACTTTTTTTTTTTACTTATTCAAAATAGGAATTTATTAAAAGTGTAAATGAATTGAAATAACTCTCAAACTATTCAACTAGAAAAATACTTGAAATCGACTTGTGATTAATATAGCTGAGTTCGAACTATTCAAGTAATTGAACGAGTTGAATTCGAGAATTAAAATACTTGACTCGAGTGGTTGACAATCCTAGTCGAGTTTGATAATATTAAGTAATTTTATTAATTTGTTCTTTGAATATATTTTTTATTAAATCCTTTGAATATGTCATATTTACATTATTACCCAATCGAGTTTAATTGATCTATACTTAAACGAACGTATTTGAATCGAAATCATAATTTATATGATTCATAAAAAAAATTATATAAATAAATGAATCTTATCGAATTAAATTAAAGTATTCAAATACTCGATCAAACTCGAATTTGAATCTAACAAGATTTGACTCTATTACATTCGTAATATTTATGCGTTTCCGATACTTGCTCAATACATGTTGGATAATCAAAACATGCTCAACAAAAAAAATGTCATACACATGTATCAGACACATAGTAAACACTTTAGTGAGTATTTTTGTAAAAAAAAAACAGAAGAAGAAGAAATTAATAAATAAAAATATAATTTGATTTAATTTATAATAATTAATTTTATTACAAATCGATTCTAATATTTGATAAAAAAAAATGATGGATGAAATTATTTTTCTAATTTATGAAAAATAAGAAAGATCATATATATATATATATATAACATTATAGATGAAATTATTTTTTTCGTATTTATGGAATTTTTTTCTTAATTTTTTGAATTCTTTGTATATATATGAGTAACAATATTGATAAAATTATGGAAGTGTCTCTGTTGTGTTGTCTTAAGGATCTCACATTTTTTTTTATCAAAAGGAAAGCAATCTTATCATGTGTTTATATTATTTTATACTTTCATGGGACATAATTAGTTAAAGTTAATTCATTTTTATTTTTAAATCATATGCTCAGTAATGACATCAACCATATGATTATTTAGTGTGTAGTAATAGTTCGATCCTGTAGACATGTTATTTATTTTAGCAGTTTATTATCAGCCTAATAACAACTGTACGACTGCTTGCTTACATTACAGACTCGAGCTATCCTAAACATCAATATTGGGTGCTGCTGCGATATCTTTTCTTGTCTTGTGCTTGACTTCCGTGTTAATGGCGCATAACCTACTCATGGCACAAGGCAACATTGAATGGATGTATCAAGAACTTTGTGGCACCTGATATATTGGTCAAGCACCAATCATCTGCCGGGGATATGCGAATGGGGAAATGACATACTCCAAACTTTAGATCCTTTTTCTCTTCTTCATGCGCTCCAGTTTACCACACCGCCTGTGCCACCTTATCAACCACAACCTCAGCAACCATATTTCGAAGCTGTTGGGTCACGAGTCGGATGTGGAGGCGGAGATGACTTTCATATGCAACTGTGGTTGAAAAGCACTCTTATTGGTCCTATAGCTGGTTTTACGAAAACCTTATGATTATAGCTTTGTATATTTTGATTAGCAAATATACATTACTTACGAGATTAATCTTCCCTTCCCTTCCTTTTTATCTTCCCATTTGCAGATGCTGAATAAACTAACCCTTCACGAGCTACCAGCCCATTAGTAGCATCATCATGAGCCTTAATTGACTCCAAGCACTTCAAATCCGATCTCCTCCAAACCTTAAACAGTCTTATCCCAAGAACCAGAATAAATCAACCCATTATAAACTGTTAAACAAGAAATAATATCAGCATGCTCAATCCATAGATTTTTATGGTGCCTTCCTGTTTGGACATAATTACTCTGCTTCAAGAACTTCCCTAAATAATCTTTTATAGTAGGAAGAGCACCGACATGCCTGAACACGTTCTCTAAACTTCTTGAGCGGTAAAGACCTTATTACTAATCGTCACAAGGGCCTTAACCGAACCATCAACTGGTTCAAATTTGGTAAACAGCCTCAAATCAGGCTGTTGCCCAACTATAATATCCGTTCCTTATGAAGTGCTCGTGATGAATTCACCACACAAAGCCGAGCAAGAAACTGATCCTATATGGTCAAACAGAACTTCCAGAGACCTTACGAGGATAACCCAGATAAAGATTTGCTTGGAAAAATGCAATTGACATCTTGGAGGCTGTCATCACTAATCTCACTGCTTGTGCTGGTGGCGCTGCTGGCCCATCTGCCTGCAGATAATAATGGGGTTGAAGGCGCGGTTTGTGGTATAATAGGATTCATGGGATTATTGCAACGAACAGTAAACCTATATCCGCTTCATGCCAATTTCAACTTTAGTTGCGTGTTTGTGTCGTACTAAGTTTTTTTTGTCAGTTTTTCAAATTATTAGTAATTCTTATCTGTACATGTCATGTTTATATTGCCGTATTTATATTCAAACAACATAACATTTTTGTTATTATTTTTAATTTTTTATCATAATTTTGTAATTGATAGGAAATTAAAAGTAAGAAAATAATATTTGAATTTGAAAGTACATAACCAATATTCTATTATTATTGTTCATTTGAATTATACATCCAAATCTGGTATGATTTAATATTAGTATAAGTTTTGCAAGTTGCTAGCAGTATTTACATGGTTTGGAATTTGCACTACCATTTACGATTGCTACCCAAAAGAGCTTGAGAAAATGGAGTATCAATGTATGCAGATTTTGCAATTAAAGTCCTTGGCAATGGGAATAAATGCAACTCAATAATCACAACTCACAAATAATATTTGATTTCTCATCAATGAAAATAGTATAAGAATAAGAATATGTAAAATCTCAATAACGAAATTTAAGCTGTCCACTGCCTTTTCAACTTAATATATAAGCAACAGAGTCTCCAACTGTGACCAATGATCTCTTAACCCTTCTGGATTCCATTTGTTCCAGTGGAGAATAAGAATTTGCAAAAGTTTGAGACGTCAAAGCCTGTTAGCCAACTGTGTTAAGGTTCCCTTTCTATTGCTTGATTTGGTTAATCTAGAATAAAGGAAAAGAACAAAATAAACAGAATGGAAAAAGATCAAAGCAAACTAAATCACCAAGGAAAAGAACACTTGGCTTGTCTCAATCTCAGTGTCCTTATTCTTTCTTTCTCAGTGTCCTTATTCTTTCTTAGTAGTTGGTATAAGATTTTAAGCCAACTCAAGAGAACATCTCATTAGTGCTCTTTTCCTGTATTAGTGGGGTAGCAATGTCATCTCCATATGAAGCAATGGCATGTTCTTATAATTATTTTATTTCATTGATGGATTAACTCACTAATTACAAATATGAAAAATGTAAAAAGAAAAAAGGAGAAATAATTCACACCAATCAATTGACTCTATACCTCAAATCTTTTGCCCACAAAATATGGTACACTCAAATCTTAAGGCTTAAAAACAACCTAATGAGAAGAAATCAAAATCTTGAAAAACAAATGTGTTTAAACTCTTTAGTTTTGTCTATACTCTTTATATTTGAATCCTAATCAACATGTATAACATAACCTGACTAGAAACCCAAACTGGAAGCACTGGAAACACATAAAAAGGGAATCAGTGCTCCATCTCTGAAATCTTAAAGATCTTATGAACACAAACTGATGGGCTTTTCCTCTGTACTCTGTATTGTAGATGTGTTCTGTGACCTATTGCAATGCTTAGGCACCCACCACACCCTCAGACTCTTGTCAAGGCCACCACTATAGAGCAGGAACCCACCTCCAACACAATGAGGTGATGCTTGCAAACATTTGACTGGCCCTTCATGACCACTTATGACTGCAAATTTACTAAGCTTACCATAAGCCTCTCTTTTCCATATACCAATACTCTTATCAGCTGACCCACTGCACAAAAACTCGCCCATTAAACACATACATAAAACAGCCATTTGATGTGCCTTTGTCTCAGACACCAATTTCCAACTCACAAATTCACCACTCCCTTCCCATCCAATAACATATCCATCTGAGCTCCCTCCATAGACCCATCTCCCATCTTCTGATACAATGACCGAATTAACTGAAACATCCTTATGACCCTCCAAAATCCCTTTCAAAGAATGAGAGCTGTTTCCTTCCTTTCCCCAGGCTTTTACCTTCCCATCTGCAGATGCTGAATAAACTATCCCTTTACAGGCTACTAACCCATTAATAGCATCATCATGAGCCTTAATTGATTCCAAGCACTTCAAATCTGAAATCCTCCAAACCTTGAGAGTCTTATCCCAAGAACCAGAATAAATCAACCCATTATAAACTGTTAAGCAAGAGATACTATCTGCATGCTCAATCCATAATTTCTTATGGTGCCTTCTAGTTTGGACATAATTACTCTGCTTCATGAACTTCCCTAAATAATCTTTTGTAGTAGGAAGAGTATCAACAAGCCTAAA
>CATIWR010280505.1:0-14980 GCA_949677035.1 Omphalea diandra
AAGTGTCTCAAGTAACTGTTGGAAGTCAAAAATCATGATGGGAATTTGTTGGTAGTGACCGCAAACCTAAAAGAAGAAGATGAACACTTTTAGGAGAGGAATTCACGTATAGAGTCATGTCCAGTACAAGATAAATCACGACCGCTACTTTTAAGAGTAGGTGAAAGGCAACGACTATATTATCCTGGTGAACTAATGAGAGGCTGCCACGTGGACTAGCTGTTAGACACAATGGGGTTTTCCTTATGGAATTTGGATTTTGCGATCACTAACGAGTAGTAGCGACCATGAATTAAGGCTATCAAGCATTTTAATGCAAAAATCTATCTAGCACACTTTGATGATTTTGTACCAGTTTTATTGCAACGTCTCTTTGGTGGGGTAGAGCCTATAAATACCTCACCAATCATATGTAAATGCAAGAGAATTGATAACTTTGTACCCAAACTCTTACAATTTTGCTACTCACTCTTTTCTATTCTTTAAGTCATTATTGGGTATGAGTATAAACACCAATTGTAATAGGTTGTTGTGTGAGCGTCAAAACACAAGAGAGGTTATTGTGTGAGCCTATTAAAATACAAGCGTAAAGGTTATTGTATAAGCCTCAAAACACAAGTGTATAGGTTGTTGTGTGAGCCTTCAAAACACAAGTGTAATAGTTTGGTGTAAGCTTGAAAACACCTTTGAAAGATAGTGGAACACCTAATTTCTAAGAATTGGGGAGTGGACGCAGGGTTGTTTATACTCGAACCACTATAAATTGTGTGTTTCTTTCCTACTCATTTCTCTTCTCTCTTTCCAATTTTAATTTTTATACACCAATTCAACCCCCCCCCCCCTTCTTGGTGCCTAGGGCCAACATATTTATAGCCTCTACCCAACAAAGAAATGTTGCAATAAAACTAGTATAAAATCTTCAAGGTATGCTAGACAGATTTTCGCATTAAATGCTTGACAGTTTTAATTCGCGATTGTTACTACTTGTTAGCGGTCGTGAAATCCAAATTCCATACGAAAAACCCCATTTGTGTCTAACGGTTACTCCACATGACAGCTTCTCATTAGTTCACCAAGAAAATGTAGTCGTTGCCTTTCACCTACTCATAAAAGTAGCTGTTGTGATTTTTCTTGTACAGGATGCGACTTATGACGCGAATTTCTCTACCAAAAATGATCATCTTCTTCTTCAAGATTCGTGATCACTACCCACAATTTTTGTCTTCCAACGATTACCTGGGAAACTTGTTAAGCTGTGATTGTAGACTTGATTCCCTCTTGAGTTACTTCAAAATTCGTGGTCGCAACTGAGGCATGACTCACACCGTGAATTCATCTATGACTTTGGCTTTCCTTTCTTTGAATTGGTCGCGATAGAGAAATGGCCCGCCAATACGTCTGTCTAATTTGTCAACCTACCTTGGTCTAGTTCGCAGTCACGATATATCATGTTGTGATCACAAATTAGATTGCACTAGCTTACTTTGGAGATTTTTAACTCCATCCAACTTCCAGTATAAAGACTAACTAAAAACTGCAAAACAATACTTAATTTGAAACATTAGAATTGGTCAATCTCCTTTGTCAAGATCAAAAGAGGTCTAAGACTTAGAGTTAAGCCCCCTAGTCCAACAGAAACCACTGTGAGTATAAAACTAAATAATAAAAGACCAATAATCATAACCCATATAAATTTTATCTGTACAAGAAAAAGTACTTGGTTTAAAGTAATCGTGTCCAAGCGAGTGTACCTAGCAGCTACAGAAGACTGTGTAAGACATGATGCTCCATTACAAGAAATAAAGATAGCCTCATCTACCTCATCCTCAAGGTCAATCCCCTCTAGCAATCTTAGTTGTACACCTTATGCCAGTCAACAAAGATAGCACGAGTCTCAAAACAATCAAAATGAACTCAATCACAAAAGCAATTAAAGAGTACTTATGAAGAGAACCTTCTAGTATCACATATGTATCTCATGCCTCGAAACACAAATCGAGGTATCGATAAAGGTATGCCAATGCCATCGACCCCCAACTAAAATGATACAATAAGCTCAAGCATCATCACCAAACAAAACTGGGCCACATCATAGGCACTCAAGAATAGCACTCATGATAACACATACAATAGAAAACAATGCGCATACTGATCAACCACATCATCAGGGCTACGCTGGTGACCTAAGGTGCTTCAATCTATATTTTAGATCTTGCAATAGTCATGCTCCTCATGAGTAAGGGAACACAGCCCAAGACCCCGAGTAAGTAGTTTTAGAGCATGCCAAGTAAGTAGTTTTAGAGCATGGGCTTATGAATCCTAGAATTTGTAGGCAGGGGAATACTCACAAAGTGTAGTTTGATTTGGATGGTGAACTCTCTAAGAGTGATCATGACCTTGCCAATTAGGGGAAGATGGAAGGTATGAGTTGTGTCCATCTATCGCTTTAGTAATGCGTGCATAATTATGAATCAACCTTTAACGTCTCATCCGATAACATCTGCAGGAAAGTCCAGACACCTATGCCTTCCAAACGAGCTTGCACCCGAGGGTGTAGTGTCCGACCCTACTATCCAGCAAGACCTATAGCCCTACCTCCTTTTTGGAATGTGACAATCCCCTACAATAAAAGAAAAGTAGCAAAAACGAGTGAATAATGGGAAACATCTATTAGTTTTTGCACATTCATCGAAGTCAAAGAATAGAAAATCAAAAAGCTCCAAATTTGAAGGCGAAGAAATGACAAATCCTGATTGTTGGGGTTAATTATAAGTTTTTAAGGGAATTATGAAAATAATGTCTTAAAAAAAATTTGACATCCATAAAAAAATCATCAAATGACTGACAAGTCAATAGAATGAATGAATAAATTATTTACAATCTCAAGTATGTGCTCTAATTTTCATAAGTTATTCTATTTATTAATTTTATTTTTTTATATACATATCATAAAATAAGGTCTTGGTGAATGTGAATCAAAATAACCAACCAAATTAATAAACATAAAATAAATTCCACTAAAAATAAAAGGTAAGTGTCCTAGAAATTATTCCTAAATATTTTATAAGCTAACCTAATGTTTGTAGGCAAAAAGAAATTTTGAGGCAGTACCTAAAATCTATTGTGGTGAGATGGATTAAAAATAAAATAAATTAAGGAAAAAAGGAGAAAAATGCCCACCGCTCGCGAGGCGGCTCCTGCAAGGTGACAGTACAGGTTGTAGACCATCAGTGTCGTCAGCTAAAGGAAAGCCATACAAAATCATCTTCTCGATCGCGCCCTTCAGTGTGCTCACTCACACAAATTCCCACTATGATTGTAGATGCTCCAAGGCATCCAGGGTCAAGATGTCCTCATCGTGAAACCCCTCATAGAAGTTAAACATCTAATCATCGTGGTATTCAGCCATGATAATTGCTTTAAAGGCTAAGGAAACCTAAGAGCTAAGTCTGAGTCTTTGAGAGAGAGAAAAGTAAGAGAGAGAAGAGGAATTGTGCAAATAAGATAGGTCACTTTTAAAAGGGTTTATACAGTGGACCAAGGTTGTACAGCCCTGGCTGGTCTATACAAACCCATGGTCTATATAGCCTTGATATGGGCTAAATAACCCTTTTAATTCATCATGGGCTGAGATGGGCCTTGTGAGCCCACTTCGTCTTTTGACCCACCAAGCCTAATTAAGCTAAAATTAACAAAATATCCCTAGCCTCTTTATAAACCTAAATAACCAAACTACCCCTAGTCTTCCCTCAAGCCCAAAAGCACCAAAGTTATCAAAATACCCTTAGGTTCCCAAAGAACCCTAAAATAGCCAAATTATCAAAGTACCTTTAATGCTGCTAAATAATTTGATGGAAGCTTTAAATCTTATATGAGTCAAATCTCCTAGATGTCCTTTGATGGAAAATATGAACCTTAAAGAAATATCTTTAAGGAAAATCTCTTCATCTCAAAAGTACCAAGATTCACAAAGCACTTCTTACAACATCTGGGCCTAGGCCCATCACTCTGAGAAAAGAATAGACCTCTAAGACAACTAGAAGGGTTGTAAAGATATGGACCTAGTCTAATAAATGCCAGAATAACCTGAATGACACAAAAACCACTCATGGGGCATCCTTGAGACAAAATCATCGATCAGAAAGACTGGAGCACCACAGAGAAGTGTTAGTGCATTAATAACTGCAAGAGGCTAATTATCTAATACTAAAACACTTGGTAACTACTACAGAGCTATCAAAACCACTTTAGTACTTGCTTGAGAGCAGTTGAAGAGCTACCAACACACTTAATACCTACTAAAGAGTTATCATAACCACTTTAGTACATGTTGGAGAGTTGCTGAAAAGCCATTAAAATGCCTAGTACCTACTATTGAGCTACCAAATCCATTTCAGTACATGCAAAAAAGCTGTTGAAAAGCCATTAAAACACTTGGTACCTGCTAAAATGTTACCATAATTATTTTAGTACCTACTAGAGTGGTATTGAATAACCATTAAAACACCTAGTACCTACTAAAATGCTGCCAAAATCACTTTAGTACCTGTTAAAGAACTACTGAAGAGCCATTAAAACACTTGGCACTTTCTAAAAAGCTGTTAAAATCACTTCAGTATTTGCTAAAGGGTTGTTGAAGAGTCATTAAAACACCTAATACCTGCTAAAAAGCTACCATAACGAATTTAGTACCAGCTCGAAGAACTACTAAGACTTATATCCTTACTAATGTTTACATTTTTTACTTTATTTTGTTAAGACTTATTGAAACAATTATTTCTCAAATGTTATTTTTCAAACCCCATAAAGCAAGGGGTAAACTATAAGCATTAGATTTTAGACCTCTGGATGCAAAGCTTAATAATGAAAATAACTAAATATGTTCCCGAAATGCAAGGGAAATGGCTAAAGAATGAGATGAAAGACCCTAAGATACCTTAAAAAAAACCCAATACCAAGCCCAAAAGGTTAATGGGTTATACAACGCATCAAGTAAGGCTATATCGCCTAAAAATAAAGGTTGTACAATTATGCCTATGGTAGTATAAACCACCCTAGAACCGTAGCTATAAAAAAAACCTTTTAGAACTAGTCCCCCCATAAATCCTAGGCCTGTACAGCGCTAACAGATGGTTGTACAACCCATGCATGGTTGTACAGTCCATGTGCAAGCCCTAATTCCAAGAGATTCATCTACCTCTATATGATTGGACACATCTATGGTGCAACCAGTGTGCACTCATCCAACACCTATAAATGCCGATTCATTTGAAGAGGAGGGAAATGATTGGAAACCGTAGCATTTACCTTATTGAAATTACTTCTCAAACACCTCTCAAACATATAAACTTTAAATCCTAACTCACCCTAATTCATTCCAAGGTAGAATTAGACCTAATTTCTTCAACTTTATGCATTTCTTTTAGAAGAAAATATTGAACTTCTGAGCCTTTGAGGGGCACATAAACATATAAAGGTATATTGGAAAACCTGTTTACTCCCCCTTCTTCTTCTTCTTCTCCTTCTTTTTCTTTCCTACCCAAAAAATAGGGGTTGTATAGCCTTAACTGTCAGTTGCATAGCCCCTTATATGGGTTATACAGCCCCAACAACCCAACTTGATTGGTAGCAACTTTTTGCAAAGTTTAATTTTCTTTTCCATTTGGATTTCCTTTTTTCTAAAACCCTTTTTATGGTGTTCTAATGTTCCAGTAGCAAAATTGGGGATGGTTAAACATCTTAGGATCCCTATTCATATTAAAAATGGAACTTGAGGGTGATATTTAAATGATTTCATAACTTCTTTACATATAATGTTTCATGTTCCTTTATTTGTGATTTAAAGTGGTGTTAAGATTCTATTTTTACATGCTTTTAACATTGCCTAAATAAGGAACTTAAAGGACATTGAGATTGTCTTTTCTTATTA
This sequence comes from Omphalea diandra, assembly GCA_949677035.1. Taxonomy (NCBI): domain Eukaryota; kingdom Viridiplantae; phylum Streptophyta; class Magnoliopsida; order Malpighiales; family Euphorbiaceae; genus Omphalea; species Omphalea diandra. The sequence goes on from CATIWR010280505.1 coordinate 5,930, forward strand.
TGTTTGTGTTTAGAACATGCGAATAGTGTTTTAGCCTTTAATCTCCCCCACTCTTGTGTTATTTGCTAACCCTATATGGTTAGTGGTACATATGGATGCCATGCTCTTTTAGAGCTATATAAGGAGAGGATTCATCAATCCTTTAATCCTTTTTGTGATGAGTCATTACCTTAGGCCATTAAAAATCCTCAAAATGCCTTGTATTGCATGTTTTACTTCTTTTGATGCTTATGGTCCATATGGTCTTATTTTGTGTGCTTGCTAGATGGTTATATAGGGATGTGATATTATGGACTTAGGATACATATCTAGGCACCTGTGGCATAGGAGAGATGGTAATATTTGTTATGTTCCTTCCTTGTGCTTTAAGTTCATTTGTTTTTTTTTTTTTACACTTGTTTTATTTACTAACGTGTTTGTCTTTTTGGTATAGATGTTATGTTTGAGTAAGACCATAATTTGGTCTCAATGGTCATATTATGTGGTCAAGGATAAATGAATGACAATGCACACCTATCCCTTTGCCATGATTCATGTCCCCCTTTCCTTTTGAAATGATTATGCTTGGGTGAATGGATGACAATGCAGGTCTATCCCCTTTGCCACGATGCATGACGCCCTACCTATTTTGAGTTGATGATTTGACTTGCTGAAATAAATCATGGTAAGATGTATGTTTAAAGGCATTAAATGGAATAATCATTTAACTTGATTAAAATACTAAAAGTGAACTAAAGATGCTTGAAGGCTAGATCTTGATATCCATGCGATTTATGGGTGTTTAACCTTTTTTTCAAGTTGCACCCAGTTTTCGAACTCGATCTTTGATAAGATGAAGATGAAATAGGCCTTCAAGTGATTTAAATAAGGTCCAGATTTTGCATTCCCCGAATTCTTGTCTCGACCAAAGAAAGTCAAGTGGCAACTCCATATCTTCTAAGGATGGTACCAATGTATTTTCTCATATTTGGTCTCCTAACGACCTTCATTTTGGACTAAAGGCTTTGAAATCATACAAGGCCTAAAAGCATCCTCATTGATCCAAATGTGCATCATACCTTAGGGTCATCACTAATGTAGAGACCTTCATCCTATCAATTCCCCATTGATCGATAAAAAGACAGAGTCTCAAGTAAGATTCCACTCATTCAAGCTTAGTTGCCAAACCATGAGGTGTTCATACCAAGCTCAAGGACTCCCTAAAGATTGGAGATACTCCAAGGATCATCTAAAAGATATTATCATTGGTAAGACATCCAAGGAAGTAAATACTAGAGCTTAATTACAAGCTTTAGATAATAATCTTATTTTGTTTCTCAAATTAAGCCAAAGTGAATTGATGAAGCTCTTGATGATGAGAGTTAGGTGATTACTATGTAAGAGGAGCTCAACTAATTTAAGAGAAACAAAGTTTGGGAACTTATTATTTGGCTTAAGGAATACCCAATTATAGGTTACAAATGGGTGTTTAAGAATAAGTTAGATGAGCAAAGTTTCATCACAAGAAACAAAGCTAAATTGGTAGCTAAGGCTTACAACCAAGAGGACGACATTTATTATAATGAAACCTTTGCCCCCATAGCAAGGTTAGAGGCCATGAGAATTCATTAGCATTTGCATGTCACATAATTTCAAACTTTTCAAATGGATATGAAGAGTGCATTCTTAATGGCTTCATTAAAGAGGAACTTTATGTTGAACAACCTTAGGGTTTTGATTCTCATATTTTTTTCCAAATCATGTTTTCAAATTAATTAAAGCCTTATATGGTTTGAAACAAACCCTTAGAGCTTGGTATGAAAGGTTTAGTTCATTTTTTTTTAAAAAATGATTTTGTAAAAGGCAAGGTTAATACAATTTTATTTGTGAAAAAACATAATATGGATACACTATAATATTATATTTAGTCCTACTATTGAATCTCTTTATGACGAATTTGCTAAGTGTATGACTAGGAAATTTTAGATGAGCATAATGGGTGAACTCAAGTTCTTTCTTGGTCTTTAAATTAAGCAAACCAAGTAGGGCATCTTTATCAACCAAGCCAAGTACATAAAGGATCCACTCAAAAGGTTTAGCATGGATGGAAGCTAAGACTCCAATGAATGTAATTATTGAGCTATACAAGGATGAATCGAGTAAGCCTATTTATGAAAAAAAAGTATTGAGGTATGATTGGTTCTCTCTTTTATCTTACAGCTTATAAAACCAATACTATGTTTAATGTTTACTTGGATGTTAGATTTCAATCTTACCCAAAGGAATCACACCTATATGTCGTTAATAGAATATTAAGGTATTTGCATCACACTTTGCATTTAGGACTTTGGTATCCTAGGAATTCATCCTTTAGTCTTCTTTGATATTCAGATGTGGGTTATGCTAGTCATTTGATGGATAGGAAGTAAACTTTCAAAACTTATCAATTTATTGGTGAATGTTTAGTTTCTTGGTTTAGTAAGAAATAATTTTTAGTTGCCTTATCCACCATTGAAGCGAAATATACGGTAGCGGGTTATTGTTGCACCCAAGCTCTTTGGATAAAGGAATAACTCAAGGATTATGGCAAAGATGTTTATCATATTCCCATCAAATGTGACAACACAAAGTGCAATAAATCTTTTTAAGAATCCCATCCAACATTCAAGAAGCAAGTATATTGATATTAGACATTATTTTCTTATGGATCATGTCCAAAATAGTAATGTGGTTTTAGAATTCATTGACACTAATAATCAACTTTTAGAGATTTTCACGAAACCCTTAAATAAAGAAAGGACAAATTTCATTAAGAGGGAACTAGGGATGCTAGATGAAAGCGCCCTAGGGTGAAAATTGATCTCACTATGTGCATATTGTATCATTGATTTATATTTATTAATTATTTGATATGTTTGTATGACAAATATGTTTAATGAACTAAATGTGTTCATTCAATTTGCATTTAAGCTTTTTGATGCCAAATTACATGAATTAAGCATCAATATATTAATTTGGCCACACTAAAAATGAGTCATATACTTGAAACTTTATTTTCAAACTATTTTTAAAAAATGTCTTATAAATTATGGTCAAAACTTCATAATTATAACCACTGCTTCTAAAAATCTTTTATTTTTGTTTTTGAATTTTAAGATCACTACTAGAGAGTCGCCTCCATGAAAGTTTCAAATTTCAAATTTCTTGATCGTTACCCTTGCTCCTTTTCAAGAAAATTTCAGTTGTTACCCAAAATTTTCCAAATTAGTCATCGCGACATGTGTATAGCGATCACAACTTCTTATAACTATTGGACAATAAATTCTTTGTCCATTAAATGGCACTTTGTCCTTCTTTAATGCATTTTGTTAGCCCTTGTGCACGAAGAAAGGGGTTGAAGTGGTGGAAGATTAAAAGATTTTTGAGGGAAGGTTAGGTGCTAAGAGAATTCAAAAGAAATATAAGCAATAATGATAAGATATTTATAGTGGTTTGGGTGTTAACAAACCCTACGTTCACTCCTTAATTCTTCACAATTAGGTATTTCGCTTAACTAAAATTGGTATTTCCAAGCTTACACTAAACTTATACAATTTTGTACTTTATGGCTCACACATAACCCTTGCACTTTATGTTTATAGGCTCACACAAAACCTCACTCAAGTGTTTTAAATAGGCTCGCACTTCAACTTTTACAAGAGTTTTGGAAGCTTAGGCTAACTCAACCTAATTACAAAGGTGTTTAATGCTAAAATTAAAAAATCAAGAATTCACAAGAAATAAAAATTTATGAATCAAATTTGCAAGAGTTTGGTTATAATAAATGAAATTTTTCTTGCATTTACATCTGTTTGGTGGAGTATTTATAGCCAACATCCACTAAAGAGACGTTACTCATAAACTATCCCTAAATCTCTAAGGGAAGCTAGGCAACCTTTGCATTAAATGTGTGTCAGACAAAAGTCGCGTCATGACTGGCATTTTATGGTCACGATTTTCCAATTTTCACTAAAAAGCCTAAAATCATAGCAGAGAACCTCATTTTGTGTCTAACAACTAATCCACGTGTCAATGTGCCATTAGTGCTCCAAGAAATAGAGACATTGTGTTCATCTGTTTAACTAAAAATCGCAATCGTGATTGATGTCCTTTTTATGCGTGATTGAGACTGCGAATTCCTCTATTTGGTAAGGATAAAATACCTTCTTTGGTTGCAGTTGTGATAGGTGCTTTTGCCTCGTAATTTTTGATATTCTAACAATTACTTTAGATATTTGGTGTGTTATGGTTGCAAACTTGGATCCCTCCTTGTAACTATAAAATTCGTGGTCGCGACATAGGATGTGAACATCACTGCAAATTCCTCTGTGTGGCAGTTAAGTTCCCCTTTACTAGATTGCGACTGTGATTTCCTCCGTGAATTCTTCTGCCTTAACTTCATCCATCCTTGTTGCATGGTCGCGATCATAAATTATAAGTTCCTAATTGCAACTTTGGATGTCTTCCTCAAAGTTAAAGATTTAGTCTTCCATCTAACGTATAATGAAAAACTAACTTATATACTACAAAAACAATACTTGAATAAAACATTAGTACCTATCAATCTTTATTGTCAAGATCAAAAGAGGTCTTTGACTTAGGTTTGACCAACCTAGTCTAAAAATCTCTCATTTTTTATTTTGACAACTTAGATTGATTTTAATTAAAAAAGAGTTGCATGAGTGAAGTTAGGATGGTTAATGATTTAAAAAACTTGTCAATCAAATAATTAAATAATTATAAGAATGCTCCGATTGCTATTTTCTCCTTGCTCCCCTTTAACTTATAATTCCCTTATGTACATTCTTTTACAACTAACCTCTCTCCCTTTTTGTAAGATAAAAAAAAGGGTAATGATTAGACATTGAATTATGATGCATTGGTGTCAAGTGTATGAAGCATAATTAAGATAGAACAAGCACACATAACACATAAGTAACTAATAGCAAGAACCAAATAAGAGCAATCACACACCATGTGAAATAATAAAATTACAAAGGATAAAAATAACACTTTTATTTATTTAAAACTATGGGGTCACAATCTTTACAAAGATAAATAAATAAAAGATAATTTCTAAAAATTGATAACAAACTAGAAAATCGAAGAACTATCATTGTCTCCAGAATCGTCAGTTGCTTTCTATGCTTCTCCACCTTGAGCTTTATCGCCTTCCTCAACCTCTTCACCATCCTCTTCTTCAAGTGTGTCCTCGTAATCCTCAAATTCTGGGAGGCGGCAAAAGGTAGTACCAACTTTCTCCTAAAGATCCACTAAATCACTGTGGAGGTGGAAAGGTAAGATAAATCTTTTCTTTATCATCCTTATCATATTGTCAAGCTTTTTATTAATGGAGCAAGAGAGATTTTGGCTTTGGGTTTATGTTAGGGAGGTGGAATGGATTAAGCCCCCTCTTTAATAACTAGCCTCTGCCTTTTGAAGGCTTAGGAAGTCTCTAACTTCTTTGCCCCAAAAGCACCCAAGGTATAAGTGTATGAATTAGGGTTAATTGTTTTGGTGTTAATGAGGTAGGATAAGTCTAAAAATTTATGGGATGGTAAAAATTTCTTAGTGAGGAATTTTCCATTTTCCTTATTAAGAGTATTGACATAATGGTAGATGGCAATAATATGTAAGGGAAGAAGAAATTGACTCTTTGGCTTTGTACTCATGTGAATCAATTGATCCACAAGGTAGCAGTCGATTTGGATTGGTTTGTTCTTAGTCAAGTAGAAAAGGAAGGCAAGGTCTTTTTGGGTGACCTTTTTATTACCATCACCTATTGCATTAATAGAGAAGCAAATGATATGATAAAGGAGTCAATTAGGTAAAGTTCAAATGTATTTAGCTATAGAGGTCTTGGCGTCATGCTTGGTCTTGATAGAAATTTCATACCAAAACTTCGAGTAGATAATATTAAGAGCATAGATGATGAATGGAATATCATCCTCCACTTGAAGATTCAAAAAGATTTGAGAGTTGCTCAAAGGTAAAGAAAAAATGTTCCCTAAAAGCTCTAAATATAAACCTATACTTACCTGCTCTTGATTCTGCTCGCCCACTCAAAGCTACGGTGCACATAAACTCCCATATTATCTCCTCATATTTGGGCTCATCATGGAAAATTAACTTGTTTCACCCTAAATTTGAAGGATAGGCATGGATCTCATCCTTGATCCCAAGTGACTTAAGGAAAAATGTGGAGGGAATTTTGTTTGATTAGATAATCTTAGAAGAGTTAGCTTTGTATCGATCCTTTTCTTCCTTAGTGATCCCTTTCATCATATGAAGGGCAGGAGGACTAGATGATTGAACTATTTTTTTCCCTTTTATGCTTTATAGGCTTTCTAGGGGGCCATTGTAAATGGAATAGAGTTTAAAGAAGAATTTGAGAGTAGGAGTGAAGGGGGATGAAGTGTTTTAGCAAATGTGAGTTAAAACATTATTTTAAAGATTTAAATAGGTTAGGAAAAGGTGTAAAAATGGTAACAAATGGTAAAAAGAATTCATTTAATGAAGGGTTGCAAATGGTTGGCGGTCAAATTAGTTAAATGCATGGCAATTACTCAAATTCGCGATCTCGACCAGCAAGTTGTGATTGCTAATTATAAATATCTAAGTAACAGATAAAAAATCCTTAGAAACTAATGTGGTGAATAGTCAAAACTTTTGAAATTTAAATAAATTCACGATGCGAATGGAAAGTAGTGACTGCGAATTAATGGTTTGATAGATAGATGATAAGTACCTATAAATTGCGACCATGAGTCAAGGAGTAGTGACCACGAATTATAAGGCAGAAAGATGACTAAGAAAATATAAGATTTGACCTTTTAAGTTATGATCCACTCAATATATTGATGCTTAATTCATGCAAATTGGCATAAAGTGGCATAATTGCATAAAGAATTATGACATCTAAAAGAGTTTACTACACATACATTACACATAGCAATTTATCATTCAAGAACAATATACCACTTAAAGAGTATTCTAATAAGATCTAAATTTCACTTCAGGGAGCTTTCATTAAGCCTTTTTAACTCTCTCTTGATGAAGTTCATCATTTCTTTAATGAGAGGTTTAGTGAAAATATTCGCAAGTTGATGATTAGTGTTTGTAAATTTCAACACTACATCACCACTTTAGACATGATCTCTAAGAAAATGATGCATAATGTCTCTATATTGCTCCTAGATTGTTGGATGGGATTCTTTGAAAGATTTATTATAGTAGTGTTGTCATATGTAATGGGAATGTGATCAACAACTTTGCCATAATCCTTTAATTATTGCTTCATTTAAAGTACTTTGGTGCAATAACAACCCACAACTACATATTTTACTTTGGTCGTGGATAAGGCAACTGAAACTTGCTTCTTACTAAACCAAGACAATAAGCATTCTTCTATGAATTGGCATATTCCTAAAGTGCTCTTTCTATTTAGAAAACTATCGGTATAATCCGCATTTGAATAACTTATAAGACTAAATGATGAATCTCTAGGATGCCATAAACCTAGATGCAATGTACCATGTAAATATTTGAAAATCCTTGTAACATCATTAAAATTAGATTCTTTAGGGCAAGATTGAAATCAAGCACACATGCATACACTAAACATTATATCGGATCTAGAAGCGATAAGATAGAGTAAAGACCCAATCATACCTCGATATCTTTTTTCATCAACCGACTTACTCGATTCATTCTTGCCTAGCTTGATGGTAACACTCATTAGTGTCTTTGCTACTTTGCATTCTTCCATGCCAAATTTCTTGAGTATATATTTTGTGTACTTAGCTTGGTTAATGAAAATCCCTTCTTTGATTTGCTTGATTTATAGGCCAATAAAGAATTTGAGCTCTTCCATCATGCTCATCTCAAATTTCTAAGTCATACACTTAGTAAACAAACAGATCCATTAGTAGCACCAAAAATGATATCATCAATATATATTTGCACATTTAGTGTATCATGATTATACATTTTTACAAACAAGGTTGTGTCAACCTTTCCTTTTTCAAAATCATTTTTCAAAAGTGTTGGACTAGGATGGTTAATCCTAAGTCTTGGACCTCTTTTGATATTCACAAAGGAGATTGATCAATCCTAATGTTTCCATGAAGTGTTATTTTGTAGAATTAAGTTAATCATTCAATTGGAAGTTAGATGGAGTTCATAATCTTCAAGAAAGCAAAGTTCATCCAAATTCGCAGTAAGTAACTTTTAATTCACGACTGCGACTTAGCTCAAGAACAGGGTGAAACTAGGCCAGACAAATTGCGAGCATCATCGCTACCATGACTCATCCAAAATGGGATGTCAAAGTCACAGACTAATTTTGCGGTCTCTGTTGCATTTTGGTCGCGATTGCAAATTTCACATTGGTTGAAGAGGGAACCAAGTCCAAAACCACAACGTGCCAAGTGTCTCAGGTATCTGTTGAAAAACAAAATTCGCGAAGGCGATATTATGGGTAGCAATCGCGATTCATGAAGATGAAAATTCTCTTTTAAATAGAAGAATTTGCATCTCAGTCACGCCCTGTATAAGTACTAATTGCGATCCCGAAGTTTGTAGGTAGTTAGAAAGCAACTGTCACAACCATAACTAGTTCCTATCAAATGCATGTACATGACGCAAGGAGAAAAAGTTGGAATTCAGCCGATGACCTGTGTTTCATGTGTCTCTATGCAAAAGTTTATGCACCAAAATGTCCAAACTCTATGCTTCAGTATCTGAAAAATAATTGCGATTTGGTGAGTCGCGACTCAGTGAATAAAAATAATAATCAAATTCTCATGGCATAATCCATAATCAAATATCATCAAGATACATTGCAACTATAACAATTAACTATGCAAGTGTAAATGCAATAGCTTTGTTTTTGTCGTGACTGAGCAAGGCAAACATTGCTCCCGGGATATTCATGTGATTCATGTAACATATGATTTGGGACCTATTGGTCCATCTTCCTGTAATTCATTTGACATATGATTTGGGACCTATTGGTCCATCTTCCTGTAATTC
>CATIWR010280533.1:0-20383 GCA_949677035.1 Omphalea diandra
ATATATATATATATATATATATATAATGTGTTGCATGTATATTTATTTTATATTTTTAATAAAATACAATTATAAATATTTATTGCAAATATAAATTATGATTTTTACTATGATCAAGAAACAAAAATAAATTTTAAAAGACTAGACTTCATGTTAAATAGTGGTAAATTATTAACCAAGTTAAATTTTTTTTTACTAAATTGTTATAACTTATATGTCTTGAAAAAATTGATATAAATAATTCACTAAATATTAAATTTGGATCCTATAGCTTTTTTTAATATTTTAAATAATACCTCTCTCTATATATATAATCATTTAATATTTAAAATCTTTTTCATCTTAGTATACAAATTAGGGTTGAGTACGGTTCTTTGATATACTGAATCAAATCGATTAATTGCATTGAAAAAAATTTGATATTAAAAAGAACTGAAAATATCTGAAAAATAACCAAACCAATCCGAACTAAAATAATAATTTGAGATAGTATCAATTATTAATTTTTATTTGATTTGAATAACCGAATTAATTCGAACTGACACACACACATATACATATATTAAATTAAAAAAGAGCTTCTACATAATAAATAAATATTATTCTACTTTTTTGTAAATTTAATTTTTAAAATACATCTCTCTCTCTCTCTCTCTCTCTCTCTCTCTATATATATATATATATATATATATATATATATATATATATATATTTGCATGCTTTTTTATTAATTAAACGTAAATATTTTGTAAATTTAATTGGCTAAATTATCGATTTTATCAGAATTTTAGTTGTAATTGAATTTTAATTAACTAACGTGGGTGCCATTATGCAAATCAAACTTCAATATGAGTAGAAAAATAGGCATCAAAGCAAATCCTAACGCCACTAATTTAAGTCGTAAAATCCTCCTCCAACTAATATTTTTACTCTTTTTCATATTATGTAAAATTAAACAAAACTAATATTTTTACTCTTTTTCATATTATGTAAAATTAAACAAAATATATCGATAATTAACAATAATAAATAATGCTTAAGTTAACCTTCAATTTATCAATTTGAGAAAATGTGTGTGTATATAAAACATCTTTATATTATTTCACAATTCGCACGTTCAAAGACAAAATAAAAGAAAATATCAGCTACAAATATATGTCAAGTTTGACAAATTTTTTTTATATTTTATTTTAATAAGTATAAAAATACTTATAAATACATAATTTGTAGGGGACATAGATATTTTTTTTAAAAGAAAGGAGGAATTATTCTTTGATAAATAAGTATAACACATCTTAATGTACTTATACCAAATACAAACAAACTACGAAGATACATTAAATGAAAAGTAATCGATTCTCAAAAAAGAAATTTTAAAACAAAACACCTCACTTTCTCTCTCTCAACTTCTTAAATCTTTTTTATCTAATTTTTTTTTATTAATCTTTTCAACCACCATTAACTTTTTCTTAGACCAGTGATGTTTCCTTTATTTTTTTAAAAAATTATACTATTTACGGATTTTACTAGATTTATAAATCTAATAATCAATCTATTTTTTATTCTGTTATCTTCTTATTTTTTAAATAAATTAACTCAAATTTAGCTAAATTTATAATTTAGATATTGAAACTGTTTGATGGATATAGATTTAGTATTTTTGTGTGTTTTTATTTTATTTTTATTATTATTTTAAAGATTATATATTTTTATAAAAGATAAATTTTATTTTAGACGAGTTTTATTTGTTTCAAGCTTTTTAATTTTTTAAAATCTTTTTTTATGGCAATCTTCAATATATCAATGATATTAAACAATTAAATTTATTTAAAATTCAGCAATCATCAAGTAAAAAATATTTATTTTCATGTTAATTTGGAAAGAGATATGAACATTATAAGTAGGTTCTAATATTTTTGATATTTGCATACCTTGATTTATTATTGTTATCATTGTATTTATAAATTAAGTTGATCAAATCTATAAATGAAAGTTGATATTCGTTTAAAAAAAAAAGATATATAAAATGAAAACCATGATAATCATCTCTAATATTGAACAACTAAATTGACAAAGCATTTTATGTTGAAATTATATAAAAATATATATATATACTTTTTATTTATTTTTTTAATAATAAAAAAAAAAAAGAGCGGGAAATCATGCCAGTCAAAAAACCCCCAAATCAAACATCCCCAGCCCTAATTACATTAACAAAATGGAGGAGAAGGAGACTAGCAACCATCCTTTTGCCTCCGTTGCAAGCCTCTGCCACGTTTCTTCCTCTCAAGAAGAACACTTACGCCGCTGCCGCTTCTTAGGCGAACCGGATGATGATGAAGCACTTTCCTCCGGTTCCTTCAGCGATATTCCCGTGGCCCTAACCGGAATCGTTATGGTTTCTCCCCCGGAATCTTCAGAGGAGAACGAAAATGCCCCTCGCGATACCGACGTCTTTCATACTCCGCCCGAAGAGGCCATGCTGGCGGTCTCGCAAGAGCAGCAGCAGCAGCAAACGGTTGCTGTCGATAACGATGGTAATCGGACGGTTGATGGAGTCGAAAATGAGGAGAATATCACTGCTGTTGATGGTAATTGTGGTGATGATGATACTGAAGTGGTTAAGTTGTGGAGGGATACGGAGCTAGGGTTTTCTGCTGAGCTGGAGCTGACGCAGAAGAGTGTAATCTCGCCTGGTGTTAATGAGGTAAATCGCTGTGAATTTATGAATGTTAGTGATTTATGTGGTTCCGCTATGAAAAAAATTATACCTATGGATGGAAATTTGCGTGTGGTTTCTCCAGAAGTTTGTTTAGGGTCTGAAATGGAGAAAATGTCGGATAGATTAGTTAAGTCTACAGAGAAATTGAAGTCTTCATCGAAAAAATCGAAACTTTTGGACTCAAATTTGAGTTTGGAAGCTTCAAAGGATGTTTTAGGCGCTGAAAAGGATGAGTTAGGGAAAGCTGTTGCGAATTCAAACTGCTTAGAATCAACGCCTAATCACCAAATAGAAGAAGATGAAGAAGTTAGTGGTGGTAATAGGGAAGCTCATGTAGATAGCTCTGCAAAGAGAAAGCTGGATTTTTATGGCAGGGCATTGGAGTTTGAATTTGAAGTAGGTAAAGTAGAAGCCAATGAGGCTAATGGATTGTGCAACAGTAAAGACAGACACTCAGATGCAAAATCTCCTGGAAAGCAGAAAGATAATGGAGGAAAGAGCATTGATTATATCGACAAGTTCAGATGTGTTAGTCCTAAGATTGTGAATTCTGGTGAGAAGCAGAAAGATGTTATAGATGGTAGGACACGGCGCGAATTGCCAGTGTCATTATGTAGAAATGATGAGAATGCAGGAGGGGAAGCAATGTCTGTTGATGTTCAGTCCTTATGGAAGGAGGTCACACTACTGGATGTGCTAAGAGTACTTGCTGAGGATCATAACTATGATCCTAGTCTGGAAAAAATAAGTGTTGTGGAGGCTGCAAAAAGGCGTGGTATGACTTTTCCTTAGGCGTTGCTGAAAGCCAGACAGTGGAAACAAAGTGGAAGGTATAATAAATTGAGTGAGTTGTCTAGTTTACAGCTTCTATTTTGATATATTAATGGGACAATATGATCCTGCAAGCTGTAAATCATTTTAAGGCTTTGCTTTTTTGTTGGACTAATTTGCATGTTATGTTAGGAGATGGTTTATAGACTTTTGAAGCTGTCTTTGGGGGTTTAGAAAAGGAACTATATTGTGGCATAGAAACTGCAAGTCTTGTTTATAGCTCTGTATTGCAGTTACTGTTGATCCTGAAAATGCGCTCTAATAGTTCTTTACCTTTCTTTATTTTCCCTTAATGCATTGAAAAATGTTTTGGAATTAGTCGTCCAAAGTCAAGCCTTAGCTTATAGCTTAAAAATTGACAAAAGGCCTTAGGTTATAAAGTAAGCTTATACCACTAGAAGACTAGACTTTTTGTCAATGAAGATACGGTGAATTACTCTTTTCCCTCTTTTCCCCCCTGAAATCAAGGGAACCTACAATGTATAGTTCTTATAAATGCATCCAAAAAAAAAAATTATGAACCAAAATCACTATAAAAAATTTATTATGATGCCGGCGTTAGATAATTCTAGATTTGCATTTGCAAAAGCAAAACTTGGCTTCATGGCTCCATGTTAGCATAACAGGTTCAGTAGTATGGTTGGCCCACAATGGTGCGTGCATTAGAGCTGCTGCTATATGGTGGGATGTATAATATTGACTAATGGGTGCCCTTTTATTAGCTTTTAAAAGTTAATGGTGCTTCTGACGAGATATGAGCAGGTTTTCACTAGATGAGGCCTTCACATTAAATTTAGGTCATTGGTCCTTTTCTTATCTATAACAAACTGGTATATTTACATCTTTAGCTTCCCATGGAAAGTGGGACACAGTGCTTTATCGACACTATAGGCCCCATTGGTGGAAAGCCGTAAGAAGCATAGCTTGTGATCCTTACCCCATTTTTATGTCCATTTTCAGGGATGTCGACATTTTGAGATGTATAATTGTTTAATCTGCCCAACTGGGAGAAAGAAATTATCAGAAATAGATTGGATTTAGGCATGCATCAATTCTCAAAATTATTGGAAAATGTCATCACATGTGAATAAGTTTGGCTAGATTTGAATTGTTCAACAAGATTATCTCATGAATGATTACTAAATTTATTTATCTATACACTTGCTGAAAATCCTATTTGGCTATTCTGTGTAGTCAAATTATGAGCAACTATTAATATTTCCCTTTGCAAAGCAGGTGACCATTTAACCTCCACCTATCTAATGTCATTGAAGGCCTTCATTGCATTTAAAGAAGGCTATCGGATCCAACTTCATTTCGTAAGAATGACCATGACCCGAAAACAACCAAAAAATAAATGTTGGTTGCTTGTCAAGGAAGAAAATCTAGCAATTAATGATATAAAGGAAACTAGTCGATAGGCTGTTGACAAACAATTGGGCAGTAATTACCTTCCAGCAATTGAATTGGAAGTTGAAGCCCCTGAATCATTCCTCCTTTCCTCTCATAACGTATGTAAACAACTTTTTAGAAAAACTACTACAAAGGAATCATTGAAGTTATGGTTTATTAATCCTTATTTGCATTCATACCATGATCAACTAGAGATCAAGTTTGAGAGAAGCGACAGACTTCAACTTTCTTTCATATATCCACTAAGAAACTGCTAAAAATAAATAAAAAAAGCATGAGGCCAGTCCACATTGTTTGGAACTCGTACTCGGAGCCTAATTAATTAGTACTATCATGCTTTCCAAATTTTATTTACTTGGCCGCGGCACAGTTAAGGGGGTAAGAAAAATAGACGTTTAAACTTTCATCAAGAAATCAGTCCACAATCTAGCAGTCTTATTCAACAATCACAACTCTTTTCACATGATTCCCCTCTTCATCGTATTGAAATATACTATTCTTCAGATGAGTATTCCTCTCTTTTTATTCTATGGTGGTCCGCTGGAAGATAATATTATCAATAAGATGCAAACAAGCAATTGAACTAGGTTGGTATCCTCCATGATGTGAACTTTCTTCTCGTGCATCTCCCGAACCTTTTTTTTCCCCCTTTTATTCCCTCCCCCCTTTCTTTTTATTATTTAATTTTTTTTTTTTGTCGATCTTTCCTCTCGCCGGAAAATATTATGGAGCTTTTTTTTTTAAAGCCAAAAAGAGCAACTCTAAAGTTATTTTTTAATACAAGGACTAAAACTGCATACATGACTCTTGACATCACCACCTCTTCTGCATTTTTAGTTATATATATTACAATCTGTTGTCAACCTATACAAAAAAAAAAAAAAAAATCCAAATTCATCCCTTGGCATACCAAGTTTGAAAAGATCAAAGGGAGAAAAACAGCAACCATCAAACCTCTTCACAGATTGTAACCTAGTCACGGATTTGGCAAAAGGTAAATCTATATAAGCCCTAATGAGTCATTTGGCAAATGCTGTCAGGGACCGACTAGATGTGGATACGTTGAGCTACTGCTAGCGCTTGCCTGCTGCCCAAAACTTAAAGCTGGATGAAGGAGCTCTGCCTGTGGGAATGAGCCGTTGGATGGTATATCAAGCAGCAGATCCTGATCTGAACATTCATCAGCATAATGCAAGGAATCCAACATGAGGGAGCCACCATCGGAAGGCAAGGCAAATAGGCTTCTTGGACTAAAGCAAGAGCCATCAACGTCCATGATTTCTTTGTTTTCATACGTAGTCTTCATGTTAATCCTTTTGGGGCTCTTTATTGTCTTTACTTCTGGGGGAGAAAAATAAAAAAACTTGAGAATAGTTCCAACTGAAATCGTGGAAATGGTTACATGCAAATCTAATGTAATTTTATATATAAGACAATAATGTTAATGTCACTAAATGAAACACCCATTTGAGTTCCATGTATCATACACCAAGTGAGAGGAAAAGAGGAAGAGGAGAGGAAAAAGAGTGACTAATTTCTAACCCTGTTCAAACCACAACAAAACACAACACACGAAAAACAATTAAAAAATTGAAGTTGAAAAATGAGGGAAGAAAATTCAAAGACAATCTCCAATTGCCTCCTGACAGACCCATCAGGATTTCAAGAAAATGTGCAATTTCAAATAGTACTGTTAGCATGTCTTATTTAAGCAAGCAGACAAATGTGCTCCATGTACAAAATCTTTATGACGTAGAAGAATCTAAACCAATACAACAAGAAGTACTGGGATACACCTCTTTCACAGATCAGAGATCATTAAACTAATAAAATTAAAGAAGTATTAGAATAGATATCCACTTTCACAGTTACAGCAACAGAACTGCAGTCTAGGTTGGAAACAATTTGTTTAGCTTTCCTCCACCTATGTGTTTTAGCATGTGCACTTACTAACAAAATATTTTATTTTGGCATTTTGAAGCAAAGTTTTTTCACTATTCAACCTTGAGATTCAAAAAAAGGCACTTCATTCAGTAGAACAGATATCCAGCATTAGCAACTATTGGCTCACCAGAAATTTTTTGACCTAGGCTGTCACATGATCTCTTTGCAGTGATTGAATAACTTGATGTAACAACATTTGGTACTCTTCCGACAAGAGATTTTCTAGCACTATTTTTACACTTCTGCACCAAGGAGAGACTATTAGTACCAATTCCCTTCTATCTACTGTCTTAAGGAATTAATTTATACAGAATAATTTATTTAAAGCCATTTGTGCTGTGAAAAACAATTCAAACCTTGAGCTGATGATAATGCTCCACCCATTTAGATTTCGACAGATTGGATAGTGTCAGCCTTTTCAAAGTACTACAGTCTTCAGTTTTTGCTCCTGAGAAGGAGAGATCAAAGACCCCTTCTGCAAGCAGTTGCTGATAGCAAGACATATTCTCCTTAAAATGAGGGCTATCAAACATGTTTTTGATGCTGTAGATGAAAAATAAACCATCATTAATCGCACTCAACATCTTGCAACCTTTATTTGTAGCTTTGATAAATAAAAATGATATGTATAACACATACACAAAAACAAATATGCCAGCATGCTACTACCAATATGATTATTTGATTTTTCAGTAACCAGTGGCCATGCAAAAATACATTCAGATGGAGATAAACTGGAAATATTTCCAGTTCATGTTGATCGAAGCACTTTAAACATTGCTTTGATCTGCCAATGCATACAAATTGGAGCAAAGAACATTGGCCAATAACAGGCTAGAGTGAACAGAAAAATTATTCATTGTCTGATCATCTCAACATGCACTGATGAGGCATAAAACTGACCTGTCCGGCAGTTTGGTAGTATCAACCGGGGGTAGAAACTTTAGCAATTGCTGCTGCTCTTCATTTGTTAAGGATCTTGCAAACTCCTCAAAATTAAGAATTTCCTATGATGAAAAGGAAAAGAATCACCATGCATGCTCCAATGATTAAGTAGAGCAATATGCCTACCATGGACATATCTAAAGAAGCCAGACTAAGGGTCCTTTAAAAAAATTAAGAGCAAACAGACAAGGGAAGAACTGCATAGTTTTTCCAGAAAATGTATGAGAGAATCATCATTTCCAAGATGTAGACAATGAATTACGCTAATGGTGCTTCATGCCAACACCACCTTGTGAAATTTAGGGTGGACAAGGTTCAAATTTGCAAGGATTGACTCCATGAAATATCGCATCCCACTTACATTTAAATCCACATTACACAGCGGTGAATTACGATTTCCCAGAACTTGTGCCCTTTCATGCTGAGAATTGTCCCTGAAATTCCACACAGTAGAACACGTTAAACAGTTAACATGGCAAGAGCAAGATTTTTGAATTCTTTCTTGTGCAGTAAGAATTTCCCAACTATACTTCTGTCTCTTTTTCCTTCCATCCATTTAGTCATCAGCTTTTCTTATGAATGCTTACATGGTTTGAGAAAATTAAGTGACAAAGGAAGGCCTATTTTCATGTTTGAGCCTTGTTGAAGGCGAATATCCATGTTAGAGAACTAACTTTTGTCAGTATTTAATACAGTTACGTTCTCAGTTAAGCTTTCTGAGGTAGTTATCACAGGAACCTTATATCTGAATTTTACACTGATCCACTATGTTTATGTTTTAGATGTATAATTAGCAAATAAATACCCTTTACAAAGAAACAATCTCTGCAACTTTTGAAAATATCCAGGACGAATTACCTCTTAAATTGCCCTTGCTGCATCACTTGTCCAGCAGGGTTCTTAGCTTTCTCAATCATGAGACTTGATATATTGACATTTTTTTTTTCATTATGTACAGAAAGGGTGACACATTGTGAATAAGCCTCATTTGCTGGATATTGTTTGTTCTCAACAGAAAGGGAGCTAGCTTCAGATTCCTCGTCTCGAGCAATTGAGCTTGGATGTCTAATAAGGACACTTCCATGTCCTATCTCAACAGAAACCATAGGTGTCTCACTCTCAAAAAGCAAGTCCTCTTCAGAAGATCCAGAGAAGCATGAAGACTGTTGTTCATGCAAAATAGTATATAAATCTTTTGTAAGCTTCTCAACTGGAGATGGCTTTGGACGATTGATGCAGGTCCTCTTCCTAGAAGGCACCATTGAGTCCCACACAATTGATTGAGTTGGACCTGAGGAAAAAGCAATGAGAAGGTACCATGTCAACATCTCTAATCACAATGACAAAACTTGCATATAGCTTACAAAAACCCTCAAAACTCTTAATGATTGAGAACTAAAAATACCAAGCATATTACTTCTGAATCTGCAGACGAACTGTACCATGAGAAGATCTACAGCCCATTAAACAGTAAAAGAGGCATTTAGCATTATTTTCAGTTATATAGAGTTTCAATCTGGAGAAACTGAGTCCACAAGACAGACAGATTTACCAGTTATCAAACTCAAACTCAGGCTTATTTATGAGAACCATTTGAAGGGATCTTAAGCACAATGTTGTATTCTAAGTAGGAGATAGCAGGCAGCTTCCAGCATAGCAAAATGCTAGAGAAGTTCATGTTCAATTAATTTTTTTTTTTATGAATTACAGTTTGTGCTGTCACAACAGTTAAATAATCGTCTTCTTCTTTCCTCCCTTCTCCAAATTTAACACTGATTCCTGGATCCATTTCTCCCTACACCAACCAGAGCAGTTCATATGTATTTGAACAGAATATATAACTAACCCATGTAATCCAATATATGACCAACTGTCACACTCATCTGAAGACACTCTCAAAATTTGCTCAATCAAAAGAGGGAGAAGGAATAATTTCAGTGAGAGCCCAACCTGTCAAATCACTTGCATCTCCACTGCCAAATTGTGCACAGCTCTCAGAGTTGGATATGGCAGACCCAGAACTTGACCTGTTACTAGTATCTTCATCTAAAACCTTACGGTAACCCTGGTTATAATCAGAGGCAACCCCTCCCACCACACCATTATCATGATTTGCCTTTCTTTTGAGGAGTTTCACATCTTTGTTCTTGTTTATAGATATACTCTTCACTCTGGAGATCCTGTGATCTTCATAATCATCAGGGTCTGCCCGAGCATGCAGAGGTGTATAGTTTGCGAGAGTTCCCTTTGTTCTCCATCTAGATCCACAAGCATTGCATAGTACTGGCTTCTCAGGAGGCCCATTGCGCCAAAGAGGTGTGCCTAACACACAAATTTGGTGTCAGCAAAAACAATTTTATGCATAACATATTAGAAGATGCAGTTTACATTAAATGATCCGTAATGCATCTAGTAAAGAATTTAATATACACATGCTATCGATAAAGGCACAGCAAAAAGAGTTTTAACATATAGAAAAGTGTTTAACAGCAGCTAACTTCAAGCATTTAATATAGAAAAGTGTCCTTATAACCTAGCTGTTATTTGTATCTTAAGCAAATTGTCTATGATGATAGTCTCAAACCAAAACAAGATTCTGATGGATACTAGTAACTCCATTTCAAACTAGAATGAAAATGCAGTCCATGCACAATTGAACAAAAGCACACGCTAAAGAAGAAGGTAGCAGTGAACTTAGAATAAAGAGTTCAGTCATTACATGCTAATGACAGATACAACAAAAGAACATCCAAATGAAGAGTTGTTGATGGGAAGATAGAAACTCAATCAATCCAAGAGGTAGATGAGAATGGACGTGAGAGGTTCTCTGCAAATCCTAGTCAAGATGATTTTTTACTCAGAAGACAAAATATATCTAACAGTTAAAAGATTCTAATGTTAGTTAATTTTGATTCAACAGACAAGTACTTTTTATGTCTTTATTTCATACACTAATGTCTTCAAATCTACACTTTTTTCAGTGTAAATGAGCCAAATGACAAGGTAAACATATGCAACTTCTTTAGCCAGTACATTGGCAATAGGTTATGTAGTACATTCTCTTTATCCAGGTCTGCCATGCCAAACAGAGAGCAGACAATAAACATGAAGGCTTCTGTTTGCTTGGAGTCAATGGTACAGCATCCAAGTGAGAATGGAACAGAAATCAAATTTGATTTTCTCCATTTATACAATAGCTGAATTCCTCCTAACAGTATAAGATTGAGTCAGAACAAAATCAAAAGAAAGCTGCATTCTTCTCTAGACTTTTCTTTCTGGCCATAAGCACTTAATATGCACAGCATCTCCCCAAAGTTACTTGGCATAAGTAAATCTTAGCTTGACTCTCCACTTCTTAGTCCCAACTTCAAAAATGGAGAAGGCAAGCCAGATGGTATAAGCTATTGGTCTTGGCAACAAGCTTTTGCCTTCTTGTTTCATTACTACAAGCATAAGATATTTACCTTGCGATCACAACCACAAACAGCACATATCTAAGTTTCCCGGGGCTAAAGTGGCAGAAAACTGAAATAAAATAATCACTTTAGGTTCATATTCATGACCAGCATAATTTAAACACATGCCTCCAATGAACACTTGTTCATATTGTTCATTGAGCAAAGTCCATGGGAGTGATAAAGGAATTGTGTGATCGGTCCAAAGTTTTAGAGTTGATTCAAGAGCATGACAATAAAGAGGACCCTTCAAAGGAACTGAATATGAGAGTGAAAAAAAGGCTTCAGCAGCAGCCCAAAAGAATGTTTGAAATGAATTGGAGACTAATGCTTTTTGCAGCAAAGATTGCCAGGGAAATAGAAAAGAGTTATGCAAGGAAGAATTCTATGAAGAACTTGATAGGACCCATGAATGAGGAGCATCTTTTCATTGAATATTTAATTTTTGCAAGGAAAACACAAACAGCAAATTGCAGTTTGACAAAGTATTTGGGTTCAGCAGACTCCTAAACAGAAACAAGAAGAAAGACCAATCAATATTTACAATATGTGATTGCCCAATATGCAACAGACTCCAAACTGAATTAGCAGTGGGGAGATATGCTCAAAATGTGTTAGAACTTAAAAGGTCAAAGAAGAAAACACCAAGAAAGAGATAAAGGTTTATAAATACAATAACCAACCCAAAGGGCAAAACCAGTTTCTGATTCATTTAAAGAATCAAAGACACCTGTAGTTCAAATTTCATGTACAAACAGAATAGCACACAAGAACAGCATATATGCTCAAATCATCATCTTTGTCCAGGTAATCTCTTCGTTGTTGCTTAGAGTCTTTCTGTTCAATGACATAATTAATCTTCCCAAACATATAAAAATCAACAAATATTTATTAAGTTAACAAATTCAAGTATCCAATTTCTTTTTCTTGCATATTCAAATAACAAAAAAATGGAGAAACAAGAACTCACTTGTAACTCCACAGTGACAGCAAGGCCCTTGCTTGCCCATATCTCTCTCTTTTCCACAAGTGAAGGAAGTTAAAATTCAAAACAAATTTACAGAAATATAAGAAAAAAAATAAAACTAAAACTTTATTAACAGAAAAGTTTGCAAATTTCTTATTTTTTTCAAGGAAAAAAAAATCAAAATCCCATAAAATTTTCTTTATTTAATTCAAGGCCTATACGGGATATTTATATATGTGTGTGTGTGTATGCTAATACTACTGCTGGGTATATAAGGCTTTTCTGCAACAAACCCAGAAACAGAGTTTGCAAAATATAGCAAAAGCCAAGAAACCCAGAAGAGCTGATGTCTTACAGTTCAATAAAATTAAAGAAAAACAACCCCAAAAAATGAACAAGAAACGAAAATATTTTTTATGGGTGTTCCTTTGTTTTTTTTTTTCAGCTTGGAATCTGTACAATCCAATGGAGAAGGGAAGAAGAGACCATTTAGAGGAATCTCATAAAATGGGTGTGAAAATAAAGAGGAAGGTGAAATGTGTGAAAGAAAGAGAATGAGAAAGGGAAAGCGGAGAGAGTACTGTGTTGTTGTATTGTATATGAAGTAAATGTTAGAGCTTTCCTCCCCTTCCCTTTGCTTTTTTGTTTCTTTTTTTTTTTTTTCTTTTTTGATGTATTTAAAGATTTCAATTATCTTTATATATATATATATATATATATATATATATATATATATATATATATATATATATATATTAGCACAAAATTAATTTTTTTTTAAATCCTTGAAATAGTTGGTAATTAGAGGAATATTTATTTGCAAATATCCTTTCCATTGACTATAGACTTTTCTCCTCTGTGTGTTTGTGTAAATTTTAAAAGCCCTGTAAAATAAAAATTTGAAAAAAGAAACAAATCATAATTCCTGGTTTTCAAGGGAATTTTAAAAAATTGACATAGAAAATAAAAATAAAAAATAATAGCCAAAGAACAACCCATAAATTAAAATAAATAAATAAATAAAAAGGAGAAATAAACAAAGAGGACTACTTGGCTTTTTCCTTTTTCCAAAAAAAAAATTATGAGAAGAATTCAATTTTATCCTAATATATGTATGTGATGACATTTGATATTAACAAATATTAAGTGGGTATTTTTCTGTAAAAGTATGATGATAATAATAATAATAATATATCGCCTGACGATTAGTGCTCGCAAACATATTTGTCACCGTTTGATTTGCTTAAACATTGTCAAACTGTGACCCACCAAATACAGTCTTGTTAATGGTTGCCTGTTCTAATTTTCATTGGTCACCTGAGGGGCTGTCACTTACTGTAATTTCAACACCATGAAAATTATCGCCACCATATATATTCTTTAAAAAAAAGTCAAAAATAAATGAAAATAATAATATATAAATATATAAAATAATTACTCGAAAATATTTAAAAGATTTTTTATTGCGTAAAGATACTCGTATTTTTATTTAATTTAGATATATTTATCTTATTAGTTGAATATATTCCTTCAGTTTTTAGATAAGTATTTTTTTAAAAAAAATCCATTGCTTCCATTACTATTTAATTTGTAAAATTATTTTGTATAATTTTCGAGATTCTCTTTTTTCATTAAAAATACTATATATACACACACATATATTGAAAGGACAAAATAGTTGTCTATAGTGCATAGTGGGCATCCACGAATTTGGCTCATTTTCATTTGGAATTGGCCGAAGCCTTGTGAAAAAATTTTGGTCCATTGTAAAATTCAAGCAATGAAAAATATTAAAACCATTATTAGTTCGTATGCTTTTTTCATCCAGAGATTTTGACATCAAGCTAACTTATTTACAACTCACAAACCCATTATCATCAAATCTTGTTCAATCCAACGGCTCACAATCATCAACCATTTGGAAATTTCACTCCATCATATTGGTCAATCAAATAGGTCATGGATGGCATACTTGACTTCTTATTGTTTTTTTATTTATTTATTGCACAATAGTCCACATCATTTATGCCATGTAATTGCATCAATTCCTTTTTCTTTTCTTTTTTTTTAATAATCATCTATTAAAAATTATTTTGCCTTATTTTAGGGGAACTATAAGATTTACCTTCACCAGTAATTACAAATGTAAGCTGTAATGGTCTAAGAATGGGTGTATTACCTTCACCAGTAATATGTCTAAAACTACTATAACTTTCGACTTTAAATGTCATTTTTTTGATAGTTTCATATATTAGTTGCAATGATAACCAAAATGTTGAATTTCATTCATAGGTAAAGTGATAATTTATTAATGTTTTATATTTGTAATATTACGTAATAAAATGTCGGACTCTTTTTATTTAGTAATGTAAAAAATACAATTTAACGGTAAAGTGCACCAATTACTTAAATTTAGAAATGTTTTTGTTCCTCAGATTGAATAAAAAGAATAAAAAAAAAAGACTTGTATAATTGCAGTTTAGCTAATTCATAACTAGTAATAATAGTAAATTTCTTAGAAAATTTATATCATAATTTTTAATTTTGACAAAAATCAATATACTTTTTGTCCATAACCCAAAATATTATTGTTAGGTGCAATGGTGAAGATTGATCCATACTATATATACAACAGCACAAAATTGCTGAAAACATTACACTCACATATATGTAAATGGATTAAAGTGATTGGAAACCAAAAAGTTGGGGAAATTAGTCAGTCTTCTTCCTTGATGGGTCCCAAGCAAAATTTATTGCAGTCTAGTCATTGATTTACCAATTCTTCTTCCTTCTCTGGAGCCATGTGATAGACCACAGGAAGGCAAATGTATTTGGCTTTGTTGAGCAAATAATGCTAGAAGCCGTCTGTAATAGGTTAGAAAAATAAAGAAAAACCTAATTTCCGGTACAACCAATGAACACTTTTTATTAAAATATTTTGTTAAGAAATTGGACATTTCTTTAATCAGAGTCCAATTGTCCACAATACCCTTCTTCATTTTCAACTTTTTTTTTATTTTTTTTTCTGTTATCCTATAAATAAATAACCCCAAAAAGTCACCATGTACCAGCCACACACACACACATGAAAACTAGTGCTGTTTTTAATGTTGCAAGTGTTATTGTTTTACTATTGCGGTGTCATTAGATTAGACCATAAGCCTTTTTTTTTTAATAGGAAAAAATGCATCACCACTATATGTGGTGGATGCAATGCAATCCAACCTGATTTTTCAATTTTCCTCATAATTCTTAATATTCTTTCAATGGTGATGCTAGTAATGCGAAATATTCTAACCACTTTTATATGTTAACTTAGATTTTTTTGCCGGCTTTGCTTTGTACTGTTCAGAATAGTTATATTTTTTGGCTACTCCAGACTATGTGTATATCTCCGACACTTTAAAATAGCGAATTCAATTCCTTTTCTTCACTCTCCCTTCCTCTTTTATGGCTGATAATTTTTTATACAACCTAATTAAATGAGTTTGACATAAATAAATTTAAGTTATAAACGAGTCAATTTATTTATAATAAAATAAAAAAATTAAATTTAAATTGATTGACTCGCATTAAATGAATTTGACATAAATAAATTTAAGTTATAAATGAGTCAATTCATTTATAATAAAATAAAAAAACTAAATTTAAATTGATTGACTCGCATAATCAACAATAAATACGATTATATATTGAAGTTAATAAGTTAATATACAATATACGATACAAATATATACGCTTAAACACAATTTAAATAAATATGTTTATACATTAAAAAATATCCTTAAATACAACTTTAAATTTAATTTTTTTTAATCTTTAGTTTCTATTTTTGCAATATATAAATATTTTTAGTTTAAAGTTTAAAATAAATATTTTTTAATTTTTTATATATTTTAAGGTTAAATATGTATTTTTCGTATCATGACACTTTAATATCTATTATAACACGATTAATTAAATGAATTATATAGATCATGTCATATAACTTGTTTCATAAATATATTTATATTAGAGTTCAAGATTTGAACTTGATTAATTAAACGGATTATATTTGGATTGAGTAATTTAATGTTACATTACAGTCTAACACAAATAATGTTAAACACAATATGACATAAATTGTCACTTCATCTCCTTGTATACCCTCATTTTTTTTTAAAAAAATACTAATCAAAATAGTCATTAACTATTTAAAAAGGTACTAGATGGCTGATACCAAAATGGTAAGCATGTAGCATTGTTTTCTAACAAGCTAATTCACCATGTTGTTTTTTTTAAAAAATAATAAGATTAAAATAAATTGATTTTTATTGATTCACATATAATCAAGTTTACAATTGTAATAACTAACATACGAATTTCGATCTAAACTAATATAGTAGCGGGGCGTCCCCCCCCTCCCCCTCTCTTGACGTTGTCCATTGAAAGGCCTTTGCCATCAAATTTATCGTAGAATTGCGTGTCACATTGAATGGTTTGGAGTATTGCTAGTACCTATGTTATTTATATATTATAGGAGATAAAAATGAACATTATTGCTTGGCAAGTCTCCGATGATATAAGATTAGTGGGTGAGATCTCAAATATGCATTCTTCTTTTTAACTAAATTTATAACAGCAAAAGAAGACCGTGTATTAATTTGCCATTAGGTGCTTAAATGTGGGTTATAGGAAAATTATTCATGTCTAGAAAGAATTAAAAGATTTATAATCAACATGAAAACTTTTCCTTTGATACTGTAATTCAATTTTCAACTTCTAATTACCTTTCACTATAAGAAAAAAAAATCATCTTTTAGTAACAAAAAGATGGAGAGAGAGGGAATCATACATAATTATTATTTTTTTCATTCTTTGTAAGGAGATGGATGATTTTAAATTTGATTTTACTATTCATCAAGTTCCATTGAGAGATTTTATCAATTCATTGAAAGCGATTGAAAAGAAAATATTATTTTTTATAGTATAATTCATAGTATTGATTTAGTCATTAAATTTTAGATAAAAAGGAAAAAAAAGAAAAAAAGAAAAAAAAAAAGAGAGAGATAGAGAAAGGGACAAAATCCATTAGGAAATTAAGTGATGTTTATGAGTGCACATGAGTGAGTAGTATTAAACCCTATTTTATACCTTAAAAAAAAAAAAAAAAAGTTAAGACATGCAATTGACTCAGAGATGCTGACTATGCAAGAAGCATTTTCTTTCTTTTAGGTAGAGATGTATTTTATATTGCAAATAGAAGGTAAGGGAAGACAGTCATTGCTCTTTCAAGAATAGATACATTTTTAAGTACAAGTTTTGCAATGATGTATATGGTGGGGAGAGTTATGGCAACAGATACACATGGAATATTTATATCCAAAATATAACTCAAATTGACATTGTAAAATTGTTTGTTTTATGAAGGGAAAAAAAACTCATTTCTATATTTTATCATTATGTTTAATTTTTTAAGTTGAAAAAGAAAATTAATGAAGGTGATAGAAAAATATGAAATGGAATATAAATAAAAAGTAATTTATTTTGTTTTATTTTTTTACTGTACTTAGTACATATATTGGATCAATATATGACTTGGCAAAAAAAAAAGAAAAGATAAATCAACAACATTTATGTTCGCTTTTGGACTACATATTTTGCATGAGCTAGGCCCACACAAAGAATCCGCTTGCTGCAGGAGCCCACCCCCATCCTTGGGTTTTCTTTTTAATTTATGGAGCATCCAAAAAAAAAAAATCAACAAATAAAACCATAATATCATTATTTTGTTTTGAACAAATTAATATGTCATTTAGGCTAAAGTGATATTTGGTAGAACTGAAAATTAAGTGCTGAAAATATATAAGCTTAATTTTAAATATTTAATGATTTAAATACTGAAAATTTTTAACTGTATTATTACTTGGTATTAATTGAAATTAAGAGTTGAATCTAATTAATTTATTTGATAATTATAATTATTGAATAGATATTAATAGGATTTTATTTTTCAAAGACAGTTTATTGAGTTATGAAGGGTATATAGGTCATATTAATAAAAATATTTTAGTATCTATTAGTTGAATTTATTAACTGATAATTTTATGTTAAAAATTTTGACTTATTATTTTAAGATAATTCTAATTGAACTAAACCTTTTTCAATACTGGATAAATAAAATTATGAAACAAATTTAAAAAACTAAGTACTTAAAATATTAATTTTAAGTGTTGAATTGTGTTATCAACTAATCTCTAATTCTCAAAGCTAATACCATTGTGCTTTTATATGTTTTAAACTATTTAAAAAGATTATTCAAATAACTAAAAAATTTCATATTTTTAAATAAAAAATATTATCAGTAAAAACTAGAAATTAATCACATAAAATTATCATTTTTAAAAAGAAGACACAATTAAATTAAAAAAAATTACTTTTAAATATTGGGTTGTTGGCTTGTACAAATAATTTTTACCAACTCGTATGTATATATTATATTAAAAAATGAGAAAATTATATAAAAGTGTAAAAACGTATGAATATATTTAGAATTAGAAAAAAAAAAAAAGATTAAGAATTGTAAAATTATCACGGATAGTTTGATATATAAGATACTTAAGACATATAGGTAAGTATTTTCCTACAAGATATTTAAGAGGCTATAATAATAATAATAATAATAATAATAATAATAATAATAATAATAATCATAGTGATAATGATAATGATAATTGCCTATAATCTATGTCTAATATAATAAGAGATTACAGCATAAACTTAATACATAAAATATAGTTCATTTTTTTATCAGAACAATGTGGGATTTATTATCCACATTGTTTATATGTGTCTATGAATATAAGACATGATATTTATTTATTCACCAAATTCATTTAATATCTTTTTTATTATAATTCAATCTTTTTTTTTTTTTAATGCCCATTGAAGGGTTGGATTACATGGGCTTCGAGTTTTGGACGACCCTCTCTAATCAACTTGCATCTTTCAATTTTTTATATTATTTTGCTAAAATTTAAGTTTAATTCAGTTTAAATAAAAATGTAACTGTTAATTATATTTGAAATTTATTTCTGAAAAAAAAAATAATTTAAGGGTCCAACTGAAATTTTATCCAAAACTTTTGCATCAATATTCATTTTAAGGTTTAGAAAAACCAGTGAGGCTGATTTGGTAATTCCAAGTATTATTCAGAAGTAAGAGAAAATTTTGTCTATAATGAATGTCAATATCTTATTAAATAAGACAAGTAGAATTAAATTTAAAGAGCATGAATGTGTCATTACATTTGAAAAATAAATAATATTATAATAATTTTAATTGATAATTATAAATAATTATTTACTTATTAATTGAATATCTAAAAATAAATTATCACTCAGTGCAAGCAAATTTTTGCATTAAAAAAAAAAGAAGAGATTTTACGTTTGTTAAGTATAGGAAGGGGGATATTGATGAAATTTGAAACTAGTATCCAGTATTAAATAATTTCACTTAACCACTACACTAAAACATCATTTATTTGACCTTTTTTTTTTTTTTTTTAAGAAAGATGGAAAAATTATTGCTTGCAAACCCAATGCAAATATTAAAAAAGCACACTGATGTTCCAATTTTCTCACTCATATTTCCATACTCCATTAAGATATTCATATATTAATTAAATCAGACACTGAAAAATAATTTAAAATTAATAATTCAGTAATTAAATACTTCTATAAAAAAATGAAAATTTCAGAGTTTTTTTTTTTCCCAATGTTAAAAAAAAAAGGAAAATAAAATAAAATAAAACCCCGTGACTCAAAAATTTGAGCGGATAGGATAATTTAGATTTAGTTGGAAAGAGGTTGATGCATGAGTGATACTGCTTATTCAAAGGGTTGGACGTGTAGAAGGATAGCGTGTGTTGAGTTGAGGTTGCAATTGGTTCGGTGGGGCAGAGAGATGGCTAATAGATGAATGAATGCCACCCTCGTCCTATAATAATATTTCACTCCACTTTATTGCGTCATGGTCCATGCCACTCCTCACCTACCCATCACCCTTTGTCCCTGGCAAGCCCTGAGGCCACCATGCTCCTTGCTGCCTGCCTAACAACATATGCAC